>CM067592.1:18217277-18475754 GCA_034336665.1 Luscinia megarhynchos | reverse complement strand
CTGGATTTCCGGTTACGTGTGCTTGAAACACCTTTCAGAGCTTTCAGCTCTGAATGCTAGTCTCAGTTGATCACAGCAAAAATCCTAGGAATTAGTGTAGTGATAGATAGTACAAGGCAAAAAGATGTTTTTCTATTTCTGTACTTATTCCATGAAGAGATATAATGGGCTTGAAGTTTTCTCTTTACTCAGTATCATTTCCCTCAGAGAGCATGAAGTATAAAAGAATGAAGGAGTAAACCAGGTATACTAAAGACATTTCCTCAAAGTATGTTGTAGACTTTATTCATTTGCAGCTCATTGACAAATTAAAACTACAATAATATCTGTGTATAGAACAATCTCTTCCACCAATACTTTTTAATGTCTTATGGAACTCATGCAAACTTCCAGCAAGCAAGAATGAGTCAACAACAAGGAATTCCAGATCTTAAAGTACAGACTGCCTTAAAAATCTGTTGGTTTTAAACCTACCAAATTCTGGGGAGATGCCTTGATATTTTCTCTCTCCAAAAGCATGTTGAGTGATGGGTGATTCCAGGAGATTCCTGGCTTATGCTGCAAAAGTCCTTGGATTTCAAGACTTGGCTCAAGCACCTAACAACCTCAAAGGCCAACATGTATACTGCTTCTGTTTTTCTCTCTTTCTCCAAGAGCTGATCAGCTAATTCTAAGAAAAATGCAAAAGCTTCCCCTGAAATTTTATTATATCCCAAATTTTCAGTCAGGAATTTAATTCAGTAGCAGTTGGACAAAAATGGACTAATTATTAACAGGTTCTCTAACTCCCCTACTAGATTGCACAAAGCAAGAATATAGGAAACCAAATACACCATACAAAAACCAGCCCCACTCACGTTCTGCAATATGTAGGTCAACTATTAGACCTTACATATTAATACTGCCGAGAAGGAATAATAGAAGGAAGTTTTGTATTGTTAATGCATTTCATGCTTGTTATTCAAACCAGATCCTCCCACAGGCACAAATATTTTCGCTACATTTAATAGTGAGGTAAGTCATCCTCACATACAGGGGCTTTTACTTTTATTGAAAGTAGCGACCTACTCAAACGCTCGGAAATTTATCCTATTTTTAAAGAAGTTTCTTTAAGAATTCTTAATTGTTATGCAGTTAAATAAAACCCTGTCTTCCTTAAAATGAAAGATATTAACAAATAACTTGTTCACACAGTCAGGTTTTCCATTAGAAATACAGAACTTACATTCAATATAAAAGATTATCTTGAAATAAAACTAAAATATTTACCTTCCCATTCTGCTGGAAAGTCACCCATTTGATACTGATATGCTTCACGATTTACTGCTTCTACAAAATCTCCTTTCTGGTATATTATTAATCTCGTCCTGTAGCAGAAAAAAGAAAAAAATACATATATTTATATTATATATTTTATATATAATTTTATATAGTTACATATTTTAACATATTAATATATAATTATGTAATTATGTAAAAATATATATTTATATATACTATGTCTTACATATTAAAGTAATGACTTTCTATATAAATTTATAATTGCTGATCAGCTTGTCATTTTTGAAAGGAAAGAACCGTGATTTATTCATGTGAATGCAATGACATACAAGATGAAAACCAAAAGATTAAAATTGAGAAAAATTCCTCAGTATCATCTAGATGTCAATCTGAAATGTTATATCTCAGTAACTTCAAGAAAAGCTTCTCTATGTTCTATTTCCAAGTTGACTTTGTATTATTGATGAAAAAACAGCACTCAAAGCTCACTGGTTAGGTTTGGTAAAGCAGCCACATCATCTCCAATCACTGGTAAACTGCCTTTGGGCTTGTGAGATTTTTTTTACAACTGCTTATAAACTAAATATTTTTTGTCAAAACCAAAAATAGTATGTAAGAATCTGATAGGAAATATTCAGTTTATTAAAGGGGAGACAGTGGGGTGAACCTGAATATGCATCCACTTTCTGATTCTATTAACAAGGAAGAATTAAAAGTAAGGTGGCACATGCAGCAGATTGACTGATTGCTACCATATGGAGAGAAGTACTGGAAATATATGCAAGGTTCCCATCCCTCATAGGAAAAAAAACCTAACAATATTCTCTAGGCTCTTTCTACCACCTTTTTCCCTCTTCCTGGGGTGCTGATATTGTGAGAAATTTGACATTTTGGAAGAAAAAATGGAAGTATATCGCATAAAATATTTCATTTTATAAATGAAGAGATTAATGCAGTTCATTCCTTCAGTAAGCACGCTTTTCAACAAGTATTTCAACTGAAGTTATTTTAAAACTCATACCAGTTGGGACTTGGAACCATTAGTAGCTAAGCTCTACACTATTATTCACTATTAAGTATTTAATACTGTAAAAATAAGAACTTGCATATAATCTGAAATTAATTTTCCAAGATTCTTAGGTTTGTTTTATTTTTAAGCAATGCAACATTTTTATTCTTTCAAGATGTGTCATCAGGCAAAGAATATTGTGTAGAAATGTTTCATCTTCAAAAATCAGATATTTTTTAATCTGTGTTAAAGTTATATGACTGATACTTACTTGTTTTATAAGTATACAATTCCTATATGCTGAAGAAATTCTAGCTTGTGTACCCTCACTGTAACACAATTTTTTCAACAATATCATGGAAGATTGAATTTCTTAGACTGTTTATCTACAAAACAAAGCAAAACTACAGAAATACTTTCTTCCCATGTGGAAGATTTCCAGAAAAGCTGAAGAGGTATCTAATTAGGGCTGAAAAAAACACTCTTCTCCAGTCTTGTAAAGTTACTGACTTTACTGTTAGAACAGATATTTTAAAAAACTGTACATAATTTGAGTATAAGGCCATCTGAATAAAACACCATTGGAAAGAATAGTGAAGAACCAGTTTTTTTCCTAACTGCCACCACAACCTGTGACTGGTATTATTTAATAAAATATTCCACTTCTTATTCTGCTGCAAGTTTTCATGAAACTCACATAAAAATTCATCCTCCAGATCCCACAGTCAAATCACACTGCAGAGCCAAACTCAGAAACTATTTCCCAAATGTGTTCTTTTGAATACTGCTGGTGGCTTTTAAGCCTTTCTGCATTTGTGATGCGCACATGACACTAATTAACTTCAACAGTCTGATTTGCCTTGTCCCCTAGGTTTTTTTTTTGGCAGGCAGACCACCACTGACAAATAATTTACATAGGCCTTTGTAGAAAAGATCACACTGAGGCCTCTTTAGATGTAATTAAAACAGTTTTTTTTTACAGTTAGGGAAGGGAATTTTTTTCATACTAAAGATTGACATTATTCACTGTTTTGCTTCCTATTAATTCATTCCCATATTTTCAAACAAATATTTTGGTCCTTTCTACAACAATGCAAGAAACTTCTCTTGTAAGGGCACACATACGAAGCATTTAAAAATAGCACCAATAGAACAGTTTTAACTTAAAAATTACCCTCATTTTCATGTGGATGTTAGAAACACTGAATAACCATTAATGATTTAAACTAGGATTATACATAATACAATATAGCAAATTATGTCTTAAAACAAAAAGCAGATCACTTCAGAAAGAATTTACCAGAAGTACAGAATATTCACATAGAATATCAGATACAACATCCTTCACACTGAACAGCAAAGTAGCCAAGATTTGCAGTCCAAGCCTGCAAAAGGGCCAAGAAGCCTAAGCAATTGACAGATCTTTCAGCAAGTGATACAGTATTTACATATGTTACATTTCTACACTTTCTTACTTCACTTATTTTCTCTAAACCTTTCAGTCCCCCGCTATCGAAAAACCAATGCCTCATGACTGAAGTGATTTTGTATAAAACTCCTAAAATGAAAATGTTTAGCAGAAGTATTGTGGCCTGCTGGCATAAGAAGGGGATTGTCAATGCCAGCAAAGGAAATGCTCAGTGAAACATAGAGTTGGCCAGCCTTATCTATACATCAAGAAGCCTAGAATCCAAGTTATATTTTCACAATAATATCCATGGTTAACAGTAGATATGCACAGATGTTATAAAATTATTATTTCAATTTTTCACTAACTTCTAAGGAAGAGTCTTTCTATAGGCAAAATATCCTAATTAATCCACTGCACTCACTAAATATTATATATATGTATTTACATTTAGAAAAAGCCTTGAAGAACCTTCCAGATGAAAATAAATAATGAATCCCAAAATTGTGGTGTTCTACAATGAAATTATGACTATTCTGATACCAATTGTCTAAAAAAACTAAGTATACACACTATTCTAAAGATCTTCAGCAATCCTAGATTAATTTTCACCATTTACAAAACCATCATTTGAAAGATTTCCTGTCAACCCTCAAACAAGTTTGTGCAATGTGTACAGCTAAACAAACTATGGCACACATAATCAGTGAGAGCAGAAATGGGACCAGCAACAGGGAACTGGGTATTTTGGTACCTGAACTGAGCTAGCTGAACAGAAGCCCCTGTGAGATACAAAATATCGGCATGGTTTGCAGTCAGCAGACGGAAATGGGATCTCCCTCTCCACGCTACTATGTGACAGTAAGAATTCACATTAAAACTGAATGAATATCAGATATTCATGAGAACTGAGGACCAGGACTCTTTTGGCTTGCTGATTTGCAGTGTCCGCATGCCAAGAGACCATGGAAGAAACACTACAGTAAGATTTTTATTTTTTATTTTAAATGCACAGAGTGAATATGCAGCCTTCGTGAATTTAAGGCAAATGGCCTGAATACCAGTTTGCATGGCAGTGTTCTAAACTTCACGACGAAAGAAGCATTTTTAAAGCATATCTTTTTATTAAAGTGCTATGTACTTTGAAGAGATAAAATTGTACTTCATTCCCTAACAGCCTATTATTTCCTTGTCAGCAACCTAACATAAACTTCACCTACTCTAAACAAAGGTTTCTAATATTTTCTTCAGCAGTATCTTGCAACAAGGAAGAGGTTACCCATTTATTCCTTGCTAGGCAACTTCCAAATAAACTGCAGTTTTTGGTAAATGTGAAGCAGTACTTATATTACCAAAGCAACTGAACTATGAGCAGGTCCTCATACAAAGCAGAGGATGTATTACTTCTCTAGAAGTAACAAATGTAGATTTATTTATCTATTTGCTGCGGGAGAAGCCCACCAATGTCCGAACAAGATCAAGAGTTTTCATGTCCACTGAAGAAGAGAAGTTTGTTGTAAAGGACAACCCTTTTAAAGGCAAGTATTAATTTGTGAAAGCCACTATCATTCCTTTGAATAGATTTTTAGTGAGGGAGTCTGTTCACTGATGACTATCTTCATGTTACCTTGTGGTCATAATTCCAGTGATTCTGTAATAATTATCTTCACCTTAGGAAAGACATAAATATTTTAAAATAGTATTTTTTCCCCAAAGAATGATTTTTATGATTTTTATGATTTTTTCCCAAATCTAGATTTCTATAAGGTTAATTAATTTTTGCTTAGTGACAAATTAGTAACTTCCCCCAGTTCATTATATTCATTCAAACAATAAATACGGTATTCTGAAATACAAAAACATTAAGTATTTGCCCCTAACATCTATCACTTACACATGTAGTTATTTCTCCAATAATTAACACACTTCAAATCATCTAAAATGCTTTAAAAAAACATAACAGAAACACATTTCAACTTTTAAGAGCAGCAAGGCCACAGATGTTTGATGGTTCTGATTTCCATTAACCTGAAATGAACCAGATTTCCAGTTTTACAGCAAACTGATTTCCAAACTGATTTCCAGTTTTATAGCAATGCAGGATCAAGCAATATTAAACTTGTTAAGTGCTGGCTCAGCAAGTCAAAAAAAGCTGTAAGTACCAGGCACTCATGGTCAAACCTAAATTTTGCTATTTCTATTTACATTTTAACAAAAAAACATTTGGCTTTCCAGAGTTGTCTGAAAGTACTAATTTCTTCCCAAAGGAAGACAAGTTTCTTCAGACTTCTGAAAGTTTGAAGCCAGGGAAATTGCTTCCATTTTTGGGAACATGTACTGTCAAAGAAAGAGACTCACATACACTACAAACATCACAGTCCCTTTTCACTTCCCAAAAGAATTGCCAGCTGACAAAGTCAGTAACTTCCTCCGGGATTAGTGGCCATGGAGTTTATATATATTCACACAAATCTTATGTTTGGAAAACCTACTCTATCTTAGACTGTGGCAGTTAAATAAAGTAACATTTGTTTGAGAAACAACTTCCTTCAAGGGACAGACAAATCACTCTGCTAAATCCACTGCCATTGTAGCCCCTGAGCTCTCTCAATCTGGCAGCAGGATGCAGCATCATCAGTTCCCACTCCCTGCTTACTGGTAGTAAGCCTTATGTCTTCATCCTCATCTGTGAAGCTTGAAACATACCATGCCTTTAAAAAGAAGCACTGTTTTGTAAATGATTCTACAATAAGGCTACCAGAATTATGCAATATTACATTCTTTGGGGAACACAAGCGCAAATGTTACCAGCACAAATGACAATTCCTTGGAGAGCTGATGGAAGCTCAGTGGTCTGTCACAGAAAAGCTTTCTCCCAACTGTTCAAGCTTCCTCCCAACTGTTCTTTCAGTTTCTTTTGGTCTATCAGATTCAAGAAATGCTTTTCTACCAATTACTGTCAAAATGTGAATAAATCCAAGAATAAGGTGCTGAATTTATTCTGTAAATGTATGGAAAATGGCTTAAAATGGGAACTTAGCATGTGTAAAGGGAATTTAGCAAGCAGATAGAAAGTGCACAATAACTTGTACTCTCGTAAATAAAAACATAATGCAGGGAAATAAACAAAAAGGCAGTGATACAGGGAAGAGAAACAGGTAAATGACAGTAGGTGAATGAATTATAAATAAAATGGAAAGTCACAGCCATAAAGAATATCTATTTTGCAATATGACCCAACACAGCAGTGTTACGGACTGGTTTGGATGACTCATTACATTTCAAATAGAAATCTTTAGCAAAAATTCATTTACCATCTCCACTTTTTCCAGAATAAATAGAACTATTACAACTAGCTGCACATACATTCTCAGAGTAATAATGCTACTTTTGGGGTTTAGTATATTTTAACAAATTTTACAAAATAATTAAGTATATTTTAACAAATTTTACAAAAGAATTACAGGTGTGCGTTTTCAAAGAAAACTCAGTCTTATACAAGGTCTGAACAGAATTACAACTAATACTGTACTGCACTTGAAGGATTAAAGATTACTTATTTTACTGTGTTTGCTTTTCATTGTGGAGGTTAGGGAATAACACTCATCAGTTTCAGCAACAGTCAATGCAATAGTTCAACTTCTGAAGAAAGTCAGATAAAGTACTTGAGATGTATTACCCACTTCATGTATATGCATATTCTGCAAACATTTAAAGAGCCTTAAATGTTATTCTTTTTCCTACAAAATGGTATCTTTCATTTATACAGAAATTAAGAATGTTTCATTTATTTGGTTAGAGTCCTAAGATAAACAAGTATTTCAAAGGAGCTTTCAAAAATAATGTTAAACAACACATATTAGCAATAATTTAATTGATATTTAGCAATACTTTAATTGATATTTAGCAATGTAAAATCATTTACCATTCAACTTTTTTTTTTAAGCTCTCTTCAAAAGTTTGTTTCTTTAAACTGGCCTGCGTGCATGTACCCATTAGTTAAGGGCGCATGAATTACTTTCCAGTAATACTGATCTGGAGGGAAAAAACTCATAGTTTAGCTGACTTGGCAGGCTCAGGGCAGTGTAGGTGGTGAAGAAATAAAAAAAAAAAAAAAAGCCCAAGGAATTGCAGCAATACGCGATCGGCTTTCAAAGATACTTTGAGCAGAAAAAGACTTAAAAGTGCAACAACTGTGAACAAGGACTAACCCTAAGTCAAAGCTTTTTACATCTGAGTCAACACATTTATTTTATTTTTTCACTCAACTCTCAGACTTTCTGAGGTTTCCCTTCAATTTAGAAGGAGCAAATACATAAAGTCCATATTGACAGTTTTCTAGTTTCACAGTCCCCACTTAACTAAATTGTAGACTAAAAAGAAAGAATCAGAGGTCTATGTGCTTTCACAGTGTTTAAGTACCTAATCATCAAGTACTTAAATACCTATTTGAGTACTCATTGGTTTAAGAGTATTGTACCAGGTGCAACTATTTGAATAATTGTCAGTTAGTTTATATAAAAATTTCCATGTGAAAGCATTTACCCTGATGCCAGATAAAGAAAAGAAGAAAGAACACTTTTGGATGGTAACCTTTAGAATTGTATAGTTTATAATAACTGTAATACAAGTGTTTGATACACAGAGTTTACAGCCACCAAAACCACAAGCTGTGATACTTACAAATACTATAACCAAAAATTACACATCTACTCTATTATGCTTTATCAATTTAATCTCTAAAATGCAAACTCTCAGAAATAGAGACACTCTCAGAGATTTTCATTATTGCAAAGTTGCTCAATTGACCTAATTAGCATTCTCACTAATTCTTCTCAGGTGTGAGCAGCTAAGATATGTGATCTCCGTCTTTATATTAGGATGTCACACAAGCACTTTAATTTTTAAATACCAAAACTACATGAATTGTGTCTCACCATACTAAACCACAACTCTGCACTGTCCAGCTGTTGGAACTCCCTTTTTCATTTCTGCAACACTTGAGTGCCTGCTGACCTCAAAACTCGTATCTGTTGACCTTCCTTAACAGCATCAAAGGATGGCACCAGTGCGGACTACAAACTATGAGGAACAGGCTTCTGAACACTGCTTGGCGTGTGCTGCTGCCTTGCAGTGCATTGAGAGCTGCAGGCAGAAATCTCTAACACAAAGATTAAAGAAAGCAGCTCAACGCTGAACTTCTCTCTCCACAGTCTTAAAATACACAGATATTATGAAACAAAGTTGTCAATGGATTGACAACAATGATACGGCTTTACTGCTTCTAGCTAAATAGGAGATACTTCAGAAATATTTGACCTTTTCCTTCTCCTGACCTCTTTTTTCCATAAAACCAGAAAGAGACAGAAATATACAAAATACTGTAGCCAAAGAAGATAACATTTGTTATATACTATCATAGCATTTGTCTCAATGACATTTCTTACTAATTGTTTTGATAACATGAATTTGCTTCATGTGAATGCATATTTATTTTTTTTAAATGACCAACATAATGAGACTTGTTACTCAGAAAAATTATTTCACATCTCATATATTCTCTCCTATCTGTGTATGAATGAAAAGGAGCATGCCACAAACGAGATGAGATTTTCACCCCTAATATAGATAACCTATTCTTGTGTATTTCAATACCATTCATTTTCTACCCTGGGAATTTATTATACAATCAAATTACATGTGTGATAAACCTTCTGTAATTATCAGGAAGAGTCTTATTTTTCAGTTTAAGGACACTTCTGACTTACAGTTTCATTTTACATACTGTACAGATGACTGCATGTATATTTAAATATCAAAATTCAGACATTTTTAGTTCAAATCAATTGTACTGAAAAATCTTTCCTCTCTGGCTGCCTATATTTCTCTTTAATCGTGGTCAGTATAGGACCTTATTATAAGTAATTTGTTATTATAGTGCTGAGGAAAAAATGCTAGCTTCACAAGTTTTGTCATTTTCCCCCCCACTTCCCCTGCAGGCTGCTATTGTTGATGGCCTTTATGGAAATATAAATTCAATCAGCAGCTGCAAATTTCATGAGACGTCCATCTTCATGTGGAATTTCTAACTGAGTGTCAAAACAATCTGTGGATTTCTCCCTGATGAAACACACTTTGAATTGTAAATTTCTACAATTTTCGCATGTTAGAATTTGAGCTGCACTAAAATAGAGCCAGCCCAGATATAGTGCCTGCCAGATTGAGACAAGCAATTTTCCCCCTCATTATCTCAACTCTGACATTAAAAGGGTTAAAAATAACCTATGAAAAATTGCTTCTTTTTTATTTTACATCTTAAAAAATCCCATTTTTTCTTTTTAGAAGAAAAATAGATAGGCCTTCAAAACACTCCAAATACTCTCAAATCAATTATTTGAAATTTCTATTATTTTTTCAGTATTTTGGAGTGATAAGCCCCCAGAAATTAGTTGCAATAGATCTTAAATAATTTCCTATGGTGCCAAAATAGTTCATAGAGATAATTTGTTTCTTCTAAGTCCCAACTTACATTAAATGTTGATGGAAAACAGAAAACAGATGAATAAATTACAAACATCAAGACTTGAGTAGAGTTTTGAACTGTTTACTGTTTTCTGAATACAATGAAACAAAATAAAGTTTCTCATTCATTCATGAATGTAGTACCTTAGGAGGCACACATAGCTCACCAAGCACTTCAAGTATTCTGCTTTAGGGAAACATTTGTTTCTCTCTTCTGTAATCACTGACATGAAATATATAAAACAATGCTGCTCTACCAATTTGCAAGCAAACTATTTTGTCTGTTTTTTATATAGAAAGGAAATAAGAAAAATTCACACAGAGAAATTAACTACTAATGATTTATCTATTCATGTAACTGAGAACTGACTGACTTTCTGTTTGTTTTCTTCTCTCTGGGGATAAATATTGTGGCGGGATGGGTGAAGGGTTTACTGAACTGCACTTCACCATCACTGAAAATACCGACATTGTATTGGATGTTTCAGTACAAACACCATATTCTAAAACACAATACCGTCTTCCAGTTTAGAGAAAATTCAAATGGGCATCTTCTTTCTGTACACATCAACCTTTCAGTTCTTTACCCGAATGAGGAAAGAAACCTAAAAGTGTGCTACAGAGTAATTCCATTGCAAAAGACTTTTAACATAAGGTTTTATCACTTTATCATTTCTACTCCTTTTATCACTACATCATTTCTTCAGCTGAGTCATTCTCTATTCCCTGTCTCCTCCCTCAGTTGCCTGCCTTGCATTCTGGTTTATGTGAACTGGAATGACCTGAGAGTTGATCACAATTCCAAACCCTCAAAACTGATCTATACACTTTCCCTGACTGGTTTCTTAAAATGAAGTATAATTCACTTATTTAAAAATCAATAAATATGCAAGAGCACTAGTCTATGTAAAGAAAAAAGGTTAGTTTCCAAAAGAAAACACCCAAGGAAAGAATGCTGGCATGCAGCTGGAGAAAGACTTGCACTAGTTAGGTAAAATCTTATGCTCTGGCAAACAGGCAGGTCAGAGGGGCATGTCACTCAGAGGAAAATTACTGGGCTTTCTACACTTATTAAACTGACCCTTATAAACTTGCTATTCTTAGAATGCTCCCTACTCAGCATGACAAAAACACCCCTCAACTTTGCTGAAAATGTTATTTCAACAGAACTCTGATTTCGTTTCATTGAGATACAACATCCAGATCAAATATTCCTGATAGTTTCACATTTGCATTGTCATACACTTATTAGCTTTAACAGCAAAACAAAGATACACACCAATTTCTCCTCTAATACAAGTAGTTTTATATAATGAAGCAGATATTCTGTTACACATGGTCACAAGTCACAAGTTTTAGCTATAAACTCAGCTTGGGTAGGTAGTAAGACCAGTAATTACTGCATGTATTATAATGGCTTTCATTTTAACAGATTCTTGAATATTATTTGGTTATTTTTATCTGTGGAGCCTACCAGAAAGGAAGGTAGGTATACCAAGATAATATAGTTCTATTTCTCAAAATACTGAGAGTACTACTGATAAGAGTTTGTAATAATTGCAAAGCACAGGAACAAAGAATATTTCCTAATTGTATTAATCATTGTATAATAACTGCCCTCTTTAGGATTTAACTTTATTTTGCATTATTTCAAAACCTCACCATTTCTCAAAACAATTACTCTTATTTTGTCCACATCTTCCAAGTTCTAGGCCATGACACTTTATTAAAAGTGCAGGGTGCTGAAGCACTTCCAAAGGAAGCTGATTAAACTTCCATTGAATACATTAAAGTGCAGAGTTTTCCCACTTATGTGTGGAGCCTGGCTTGCTAACCTCTAGGCACCCTACCAAAACTGAAAACACCGAAGTAATTCAAAACTTAGTAAATGAAGCACATGAAAACTGAAAACAGTGTTAATAAGCCACATAAAGCTGCATAAAAGAAAACCCACAGTAGTACACACCCAAATGTGATCCTTTAAAACCTAGTATGATCTATATATTTCTCCAATGCCATCATCTGCACTGTAAAAGTACTGAAGAAGTGTGATTCCTTTTTTCCTTCCAATACGACGACACTTTACTTACATTTTGGCAAGGTATCAGAAGTAACACAAATAAACAAAAATTTTAACTTTTATGGCATTACGGTACATCACCTGTAGATTGCATTACTTTCCTCCCACATTAAAAGATTTCCTCTTAATTTAATAACATCTCCTATGCACATATGCATAGAAGTTAATGAAGACTTCTTTTTTCTCACCTTCTTCATAAGACAACTAGATAAGATTTTAAATGACAAGACCGCTTTAAAAGGTTGGGAGCACTACCACCTAATGCAGTTGATTTTTAAAATACAGCATAATCATGGCTTATACTGGAAGCAGGAAAAAGTGAGGTGAATAATAAAAAACCAAAAGATCTATTACTTTCTCATTCAAAGTATTCTGTTGCAAAGCAGTCCTATGTAAGCTAATCATTCCATTTACAAAAACTTGAAAAGTATCTTTTTGAAAACTGATGTGAAGTTTAACCAAGTCTTATAAAGCAAACAATAAATAGTTTCCAGAGCAGGCACACACAGTGGTTAAAACTGTATTATCTGGAGGACAGTCAGTTGATTCACATTAGACATAAAATACACACCCTCGCCGTGAACATGAACGCTCATAGGTTCTATGCGGCCTTCCCTCCTTTGACAAGGAAGCAGGGATGTGATACACAAAGAATATTGAACAGTGTCCAGTGCCACAACCTTGTACCTAAATTCTCCCACGAAAAGCCCATAGAAAAGCAGGTAGATACCAGCAAGAAGAGAAAGAAGAAACAATTGTTACCTTGAGACAGAAGGAAACTGAATCACAGCACTTCCATCAGCTGATGGATCCCTAGAGAAAAATTGTCACATTAACCCAGTAAAGTCCCAGGGAAATTAAAAAGTGAATGGAAATGTCAGTTTATTCCCTCAGGCAAAACCTGATTCATTTCTAGAATTCTATAAGCATTGTTTAGATAATGGCATCTATAATAACACTACATCACCCATAATATACACAAGGTTTATCTTTTAAAAGGAAACATGGTTAATATCCAGCCTCCCAAAAAATATTTCTCAGTGTAATAGCAATCTGTGTGCAGGTTTCCAGAAATGCTTGTGGTTCCAGACCTTCGAACCATTAGCAAAACTGTCATGTTGCTCAGTGACCTCCAATATCACTATTTATGATAGCCTCAAAAGCCTCATCTGGAGTGATGCCATGCTAATTCATGCATAATCAAGCATTATTCTTTTTCTGTTATTCTATGCATTAAGTGTAATTGTCAAATATTTTTCATCAATGAGATGATCAGCAAAAAGAATTTAGAATCATCAAAAGATCCTAAACAGGCAGCGTGCACAAGGTAAAAGTTCTCTAAACCTTGATGTAAAAGGGAAAAGATAGTCACTATACAATTTCTAGGTATCTGCCACCAAATACTAGCTTTCCATGCTCATTAGTATTTACAACTGCATTCCTAGTCCCACTAAAACTAGCACAGGTTTCAATGTCTGTCTCTCACTTACTCAAAGATTAGCTCAAACTGCTTTGTTATTTGCCTGTTTTCTCTTGATAAAGGGAAAAAACCCAACTAACCAACTACTATCAAAAAACTTCCAAATTTTTTTCCTGTAACATTCCATCTCCTCTGCACGAACTTCCCCCCCTGAAGGGCATGAGTCTGACAGAATTTAGCAGTCAACAATGCAGACAGAGATGTTAAATACTCTCTAAGTTTAATTCCTCTTGCAATCTGCATCACAAATAGCAGGTAAACTACTGCCCTACAGAGAAAGTATTGAAAGAAGAGCACTGCGTGTTGGGTTGCAGTACACGATGTGGCCAGAAATGTGCATTCTATCACCCTCTGTTGAAGCTGAGTGGGGTAGTGATTCCTTATCTCCGTGGCACATATTATCTGCTAATGGGCCATCTTTAAGACCAGGTGGGGCAATCATCTTTATCTTTTCCACAACCCATCCTCCTTCCAGGAAGATATCGTCTGCTGCTGGGCCATTAAGTCCCACTGCATGACTGATAAAATTACATCATCCCATTGGGAGATGCTCCAGCCAGGGGGAGGAGCCAAGTCTTTCACACCTAGATAAAAACTGAGATTTTGGACAGCAAGATACCTTCTTTCCACTGGATTCCAGAGAAAAACCAGACCTTTCCACATTATCCCTGGACCTTCAGAGGAAAACTGCACCCTTCTACAGGAGCACTGCTTCAGCTGAACCACATCTGCCACTGCAGGAGGACTGTAGCCACCATTTAATGGGACTGCTACCAACACCCTGAGTGACAGGGTGTCAGGTTGTATTCTGACTCTGTCAGGTTGGGATTGTTCTTTGCAGCAATGCATGCCTATTTTAATTTTCCTAGTAAAGAACTGTTATTCCTAATTACCATATCTTTACCTGAGAGCCCCTTAATTTCAAAATTATAATAATTTGCAGGGAGTGGGTTTACATTCTCCATTTCAAAGAGAAGCTCCTGCCTTTATTGGCAGACACCTGTCCTTCAAACCAGGACACACTGAAAAGGAAAACAGGACTGTGGAATTCTTTTTATGGATTCTCCCATCCAAGGCTTTCTACACTTTTGGAACATAAAAGAGGCAAGCATAGGAGATCCACCTTTTTTCTGAAGGCAGACAGTGGAAGTCCTGTCTATGTTACAGGGTAGTAGCTATCAGACTAATCCAACATCATATCTTATACATCCATCAGACAAGTTGTCTTCTAACAATTTTTTTCACCATTTATTTTTCTTTAGCACCTATTAAACATCTATTAGGTATACACTATCTACACAATTATTAATACTATACTGAAGAAACTGCCACTTTCCTTTTAGTTCACTTTTTTGTTGTTTTTCAGATGCAGACATGCTATTTATTAGGTCCTTATTATACTTTAAAAAATATTCTAATGAGTAATAATTCTACTGTCCACATTAAATATATTTTACGTCCTGCCTTTCATTTTACAAGTTGACGGTTCTTTTTCTCTACATAGAATTAAATACTGTGTTTCAGACCTTATCCATCTTCAGCCATTTTTTTACTCATCACATTTACCCAAATCTTAAGATGCACTCAATAGCATCTTTTCTTTTGAGCCAACCCTGTCACTTTTTATACTTTTGGCCAGCTTCCTTATGCTGTATCTTTTCCTCATTAGCAACATCACAATTTTTTCTAGTCAGCTCAATCTTCCTTCTAGTCCACTCTTCCCAGTTTAGTTGAACTGATTGAAGTAATTTCATTTAGTCCAACTAGGTAAAACGTGTAGACATATATACTTACAGATCCAAATCCAGAGCTGACACATTCTTGAACCTCATGGCACAGAACCTCAAAATCTCTGCATCTGCACTTGTTCACTTACAAAATGCATCAGAATCTCATTGTGCCAATGTCAGTCCAAGAGTTTGCCACCTCATTCATGCAGACGATCCATTCTTGCCTAGAAATTATCTCCTATAAACTGTTTCAATTTTACTAGCAGTTTTGAGGCTTTCTATTACATACGATTTCATGATAGCATAATTATTTTAAAGTTCTAATACTTTATTAAATAGTGATGACTTAACCTACTGTGTGAACTTCAACATAAAATTTTGAGTCTGCCAACAACTCTTCAAAAATCTGAATGCCTTTTGAAAATACTCAAAATAAAGCAATACTGAGTAAATGACAAACTGCCATCTAAGAACACAAAATTTTCCAAATTCACAGAAATATTACCTTCATCGTCTACAAGCTCCTTCAGTAGGACAGAAGGCAAACTACAGAACATGCCTTGGGAAAGAACCCTGAGAAAAAGAGGTGCATGCATCTATTCAGAGATATGCTGGCTACAGATGAGACAGGTAGTCAAAAGGGGTAAAATTTTATTGCTACTTGTGAATTGTTACTAAAATTATGCACAGTGGTCGCTATACTTTTCACAACTTGAGGGTATGAAGAGGAGGTAGGTGAAAAGTCTAGTGAATACTGCACACATATCATAATTTGCAGGGCCACTGCAGAGCCACAGAAGTGACAGAAACAAAAAGCTTGTCACTTGAGATAGGCTAGTTTTAAATATAAAATCACTTCTTTCTGAATCAAAACTGTACCAAGAGTCACCTTGGTAAAGATAAAACTTAAAAAACCCAAAAAACAATAGAATATGCTGTCAGTTTTAGAAATTATAATGTGTTTCAGGGAGTAAATGTTCTACCCAATTGAATAGATGGAATTTCTTATTGTTTGTTAGCTTGACCAATACCTAAAATATAGTTCAAATTAAACTGAAAGATACTGCCTTCTAAGAAGAGGTGCATTGTCCCAAAACTAATGAGTGCTGTAGAGAATGAGTGACATCACTATTCACATTATACAAAATAACAAAATAAAATGTTGAAGATTAATACACAGTGGTTTAATTTGAGGGAAAACACCCACATTTCATATTGGTAGCTGTCATGGGTAAAGAGTATTTTGTGTCTCTGCTTAGGAGAAGCTTGTGAGATTTAGCAATTTGTTGTCTGGTGGTTATTTGCTGTTATTTCTTGCCCATTGCTGCTCTGTCTATTAGTAAACAGTTATTTTTTTCATTTGTATCTACTCATACTCTTTCCTTGTTGGTGGAATTGGTTGAACCTATAAAGGGAGGGATTGATTGAAGCTATAAAGGGAAGCAACTCATTCTGGAGTGTTCACTTTTAGTTTCAAACCAAGACAGCAGAGGAAAAAAACACTAAAACACTGCAGCAGATAGACTCCTCTAAATCTCAAATGTCCATACATTTCTGTACACTTTCCCCCTCTGAACTGTTCTACTGGCTCCAAGACCAGTTATAAATGGACAAAATCATAAATACCAATCACCATCTGACATTAAAACTTCCCATCAAAGAGTGTTTTTAAAAACTTTTCAGTCCTTTTAATTCCATTTGTTTTTTAACTATATTCATTATGAGGAAAACATCTGATTCGATCCAATCCTTTTCTGCCTCTCATCTTATTGCCAATGTCAACTTATTTGGCCTTTCATGACATTTCTTCCATATAGTCCGTCAACAATATTACTGTCAAAAGAACTGCCACCACACCTTTTTTCAGTACAGTTACATTTTCTCTCTACACTATTTCATTGGTTTCCAGGTTTTTCTGTTGCATCAGCAAGATGAGCTAGAAAAGCTCCTATGCAGTACTACATTTACAGCAATGGTTCTAACAGCTACTCAGAAATATGCACCTAATAATTATCTTGCAGTATTTATAAGGCCTCATGGAGCTGCCTGCTCTTCATCCCTGCTTGTCTTCCTGTGTTTCACCTCTGCAGACACTTTGCAGCACAAACACCCTTCAGACAAGTACTTGTAGTACAGATACCACAACATAACTCCAATAATTTTTACTATTTCTTTTTGATTCAAATTACTGCTAAGCACCTTCCACAGCTCTACTGAGTTTCCTATTACTGTTCACCCATCTTGCACACAGAAGCAAATACTTCTCTACTAAGTTTCGTCTTGCCTCCTTACCATCTCTCGCTCTCTCACTCTCTGGCTCCCCCAAATACATGTATAATTTTCATATAAAAATTAGCATGTCTAAACCACATCTTAATATCCTCTTTCCACATATTCATGATAAATGCCATCATTCTCCTCCTTTCTTTCTGGTACTCAGGATTTCTCTCTAATGTGTAGGTTCCTTCTGCGTAAGGTACTTTCACAAAGACTTTCCTTATTTTCCACACTGCTAAATCTGCCATTCAGGCACAACTACAATAACATAACTTTTCCTTGACACAGCACATGCATCCCACCCTACTCATGAATTTATAACATTGCTGCAAAGATTGATTATCTAGTCAGGAACAGTGGGAACTCAATGGTGTCTTTAGACCCTCTACAAGGTTTCTGTTTTTCCCTTGGACAGGGCACTTCGTTTTCAAATTCCTGTGCAAGGAGGAGTCTTCTCTGTACCCTTCTCCTCTTCCTATAGCCTAAGACAGGTGAACTTCTATCACATATGGGTCTGTATCAATCCAGCAAAATCTATTTTCAGTCTCCTTCACTAAATGGAAGAACTCCATATCCGCAAAGTAATTTCAAAGGTTTTTTTACCTTCTATTTGATGTGACGTATAAAATTTCTACCATGAGTGTATTTGCTAATAATGATGGCCATTACTATCCATATCTACTACAGTGCCTCTTCTGAAGCATCAATTTTAAGCACCTTGGATAAAGGTTATCCTTCCATCTCAATGACCAAGCAGGTAACAGAGATGCGAGACACTGTTGCGGCTCACAGGCATAATAAAAATCTGAAAATAAATTTAAACAATACAGATGGGAATAATTGCACCACAATAACCAGGAAGATAAAATAAAAGTATATATTGCTTTTGTTCTTTCCTCAGCAGTACAGAAAATTTTAAAGTAGTTCTATAACAAGTGTTTTCCTACTACAAGAGCAAAAATTTGAAATAACTTTATATAAACAAATATATTTCACCAGCAGAAACTTAACTTCACTATTCTTCCAATTTAATTATTTTTATTCTAGTTTCAGGAGAAGGTGCTTCTTTGCAAATATTTGTTTTGTTTGGTAGAATATGGAAGATAGAAAACATGCATCTACAGATAATGAATGTGCAGTAAGGAGGAAGTAAAATATTTGAGATTTCCTAACTTACTTTTTTGTTTGTTTTTAAACACCTGAAGGGAGAAAGATATAGTAAGGGAAGCTGACAGAAAAATGGCAAGGAACCATCAATGCTATTGCATTACATTGAGCAATGTCAGTGCAAGAGTCAAGCTGTCTGTCTATAACTCACTTAGTAGCCTTGTGCCGGTTTTGGCTGGAATAGAGGTAATTTTCTTGACTGGTATGGGGTTGTGTTTTGGATTCGTGCTGAACCATGTGGTTCATAATATAGAGATGCTTTCGTTATTGCTGAGCAGAGCTCACACAGGGCCAAGGTATTTTCTGCTTCTCATACTGCCAAATTGGTATGGGGGCTTGGCATGCTTGGGAGTTTGGGAAGAGACACAGCCAGGACAGGTGACCCCAGCTGACCAGAGGGATATTCAAGACCATGTGACATCATATTCAGTATATAATGTGGGGGCAAAAAGGAGTAAAGGGGGAAGGATATTTGGAGTGACAGCATTTATCTTCCTCAGTAACCATTATGCTGCTATCCTGAGATGGCTGATTTTTTTCTATACATGGCTTTCACTTTCCCAATTGAACTCTCTTTATCTCACCCCTCAAGTTTTCCAGCTTTTACCCTTTCAATTCTAACTCTGATCCTGCTGGTGGGGGAGGAAGCAAGCAGCTGTATGGGACTTGGTGGCTGCTTGGGGTTAATCCACAAGCCTCCATAAATCCCCACTTGATAACATCAGAACACATGATCTAGCAGCACTGATTTTATCATTAAGTAATGCCTAACTATTTTATCTAATATATCTATTACACCTAAAGAGCCAAGAAGCTAGACACTGAAGCCAGACCTAATCTCAGGATGTTTGCCAACAGAAGAAAAAAGAAATCAAAACCAGTTTTACAGAACAGCAGGTTAAACTTATTTCCTTCCCTCATCAATCTATAAATAAGACCTGCATTTGCTCTTCACACATTCAAACAGGACACGGCATCACACAGAGTCTGTCTTTGGTTTCCACTGTCCTACTATAAGAGATTATCAATTTCTTTTCTTCTAGCTCATGCAGTTTATTTCCACTTAATTGTCCATTTACTTTTAGATAGTTGTAGTCCTGCTTCATGTTATGCCATACCTTGCTGCTAAAGAAATATTTCCTTTATATGCGCTACACCAGGATGATACAGTTACAGGGATTCAAGAACACTTTCAGCTCAAAAGAGGACACAGTCTGAAAGTTAGTGTATTTTAATACCCAGTTCCTTTGTCTTGATTAACAGCGGTAATGCAACTTTGTACTGGCATTTTCATTACAATCCCTCATAAAGAGTACCAGCCATGCTGCAAACATTTACCACAAACCACATTATGGAATGTATTCAGTTTGCATGGTAAGTATATGGATGTTGGTTAGCAGTCTGAAACTAAGTATATATCTAAACTTCTTGCTATTTTAGACTTTTGAAGACAATTCAAACCAATTTTTTCAAGATGCAGAAGTCTTTGGAAACATTTCAAGGCAAAAAAAGCATTCAACATAACAGTTTTTCCATCAGAACAGATTCATAAACTTTAGCAAGGAGTAGCTAATACAAAGGCTTGAAAATGAGTTTCCATCTTCACCCATCACCTGATTCTTTCTTCTTATCCAAAAGAGAGGCAAGGTGGGAAACTCAAGAAAGTGCATCTCTACTTTCCTAAAGTTCTTCACAGTAAAGTCCAGGAACAACAGCAGTAAGATAGCAGTAGGCCCTCAGGTGAAAACTTGGATCATCTTTTATATGGGGCAACCAGCACAATAGACTCTGAGAGATCTCAATTTTCCCTTGGGTAGAGCATAAGTGTTTGCCCCTACTCCGTAGCTCCCCCAGCCATACCAGCTGTGATAAGTGACTCCCTTTTATGGCCAATTAAATACCTATAACCTAACCAATGATGTGATAAAACTCAATGTAGTCTTTTTTGGGTCACGACATAGTAATTCATAAGACCTGATGTCTTATGTCCTTCAATAACTTACAAGTGTATTACTACAAGATAGTTTGATGACTACCCTTTGTGCTAAAGTTCAGAGATACAGTCATAATTTGCAAAAAACAGATAGTAAGAGACAGTGTCAAGCTGTCACTCAGGAGGCAGGTCAGGATGTGTAACTAGTTGAAGCCCTCTTTCCTTTTTAGACACAACTGTAAATGGCTCCAAAGTGCTTGGGTGACACACGCTTATTTCGTTACTTCAATAGTCTGTTCACCAGCCACCTCAATATTATTAAAGCAAATCTAATATACAACTAACTTGTGGCTTATAGAACGAGAATGTTTTTTGCTGGTTTCCTGGTACATTGAAACTATTTTGGTAGGCTGGTATGGTTAGGCATTCAAGGCCTCTAATTCTGATTTGGATTGGCCAACTTTCTTTTACTGAGGGGAAGATGTGTACAACCAAAGGACATGGAAGAATAAGGCTTATGGACTCTACTGAACTGTCTTGCTGCACAGAAGCAACAGAGCAGCAGAAATCAATTAACTGATTATTTACTCCCAAAACTAATTAATTACACCTCTTTGCGAATACCTATAGTCTGTTTCAGAGGATGGAGTTAGTCACATTTGAGAATACTGTGCCTGTTGCAAAAATCTAAAATCTAACATGCTCTGCAAGAGACCATGCCTTCCTCACTTCTTTCTGCTCTCAGAGGAAAGTCCTGGTCTGGAATGCACAAGGAGCTCCTCAGAAGCATTACCTTACTATTGTACAAGATCTGCACAGACCACTGAAAACTTACAGCAGACATTCCATTGGCAAGAAGTTCCTATAAAGCTTGTTAAAATACTCAATTTGATAATCTTCTCTTCTTGTGACAGGGTTAAATAGCTTCTCCTAGAACAGAAAAACAGTTAAATATACCTGCCAAAACCCTGCAATCATAGCAATAAATCATAGTAAGCTTCCTATTTTAGCAAATATTACCATTTATTTCTCATACAAGATATCTGTTTTAATCTAAGACAAAACAAAAATCAGAATCTCATCAGTAATACTATAGAATCACTAAGAAGTAGTAAACTACATAAGGAGGCATGTGTTCCCCTGGCAGTCTTCTAGGTTCCTCCACCCAGAGCCACCAGTCTCCTGCCCCACCTTTAGCTCAAAGGTTACACCCTCTTTCTTTGTCCCACCTTCTTAACACAAGCAACCACACTTTCAATTTTTTAAACTGAATTAAACTAGCTCAGCAACTGTTCTCATGAATGCTATTGTCAGCTCGAAGAAAAGAATGTAAAGGTTGAATAAGATCTCTCCCTTTCATCCATGACGAACTCATGTTAATCAACAGTCAACCTCATTTCACCTTCAGGGTCGCAACAGACTCTGGCTCCAGGTTTTCTTATTTTTTTCCATGCTATTACATATCTGAGTCAGACGCAAATCCAGAGCTGCCCATTTTTCAGCTCTGGCTCAGAAATTGCTTACACAGCATGTCTTTTCAATTTGAGATTATGAAAATGTCAAAAAACTAGTTGATTACATAAACTACCTGTCATCTCCCACTTAACTATTTCAAGAACAACCTATGAAGTTTTGGTATGCTACACTGAACCAATGTCAATGCTTATGGTTACTGATTCTTGGTTCTCAAATCAGAGATAGACTAAGTAAATTTTTTCCCCTGAAATTAAGAAAATATCCATATAGAAATATTAAGTGCATTTTAGTAGCACAGAAAAATATCTCAATTTTGATCTGAAGAAACTGTTACATAGATACAAGCTATTACACTGAGAAGTAAAAAAAAAATAATCTTGAAGATAATAGATAATCTTGAAGATAATAATCACAACTTATTTCTAAAATTACTCTTTTGATTGCTTTATAATCATTACACAGTTTTGATTTAGATTTTTGCTTTGTATAAGACAACAGTGGCAAAGTTCTATTGCTATTTACAAATGGGTACTAAGAAAAACAACACCAGCAATTGCAAATATCCACAGATAGGTAAAAATGTAGCCTTTGACTTTTTGGAATTACCTGGATTAGTAGTTCAACTAGCATTTCAAACTAGAGGAGCCACAGAAAGTAGCCAGCCTGGATTGTTCTCATTTCTGGATGCTTTTTAGCTCTTTACACAACCTGTGCCATGACCCAGACCAAGTAAGTCCCCTTGCTGAAAAAAATCAGCACACTAGACAGACAACAGGCTTAGCACAAGGCTGAACAAACACTTGTAATGAGTACTAGAAGGCAGACATGAGCAGGCAGAGGAAGGAAGAGGACCACTTGTTTTGGCAGAAATACTAGACTCTACTAACTCTCAGATCAGAGATTATCACACAAATAAATATGGATGACAATTTTAATATAGCCAAGTAGTTTTGCAGGAAATGAAACCATTAGCAGTGTAAGTTTTTGCAATTTTAGAGTTCAGTGTTTCTATTACATTGCCTAGATGAAGTATTTACAATTTGTGTTTGGTTTAAACACCAGAACACACTATCTGCATTAAATTTGCCATTTAAATACAGAAATGTCTCAATAGGTATTTTGCAAAAATGGCAACAAGTGACATTCTGGAATATAACAGACATTCTGTCATTGACTTAAAAAGAATAAGTTTTTTCTCATTTCTTATGAAAAACCATTCAAAATTTGCATTTAAAAAAGAAAATTTAGGTAGTAAAAGAGCAAACAAAAAGATGATTCTGACTATAACCAAGCCATCATTTATTAACAAATATTTCCTAACTGACTAAAAATAGGAAAACATATATTACAACAGCTTATGAAAGTTGTGTCACTATATCTGAAACATTCATAGTTCCGTAATTAGATGTTGTTGGCACAATGCCAAACTTTTTTAATGTTTCTGGAGGACCCGTCCATCTGACGCTTTAGTTGTTTCAATACTGTGATGACAACACCAACCAGCACTGTAACTAACATACAGGGAAAAGCCACCATTTTTAAAGTACAGGTATATAAGGTCTGATGGCTAAACATCAACGCTAGCACTTTTCAGGCATATTTAAAGTCTTTGCAGTCTCCTGGTAATAAACAGCCCTATGGCTTCTCCCTTGCTCTGCCTGAACCTTTCACAACTCTCATACAGCAATGAAGCTCTTGTGCATGAAGCAGGCTTATCTGTTTTTCAGTATCTTTCAACACAAAATGAAGGCTTGTTGATAGGAGAACAAGGAAAGCTTCTAGATACAAATTAGGCTAACGCTGAACTTGCTGGCTAGCCTTGTACTAGTCTGGAAAAGTAGTAGCAAAGACCACTTTGAGTGAGAGTGCAGGACGACCAAGCAGACAACACCTACTATCTTTAATTGCAAGGTCTTTTAAAATTGTCTATGGTATTGTGAGTGTGTGTCCCCCCACTTAACTGCTGCTGTTAGCAATTAAATCATTCATGATCATCTGATCATGGGAGCAAGTGTTCCTTTAGTACCCTGTTACTAGATGCATCTGCTCCAGGTAACTGCCAGCAGTCCTACAGATCTTAACATTCTGAGTGCCTGGGAACTTTAGTTCCCATTTCATCAATTCCTAATCAGTAGGTCTGTTTTACAGGACAACAAGCAGAAGCAGCCAGCAGTCTCCTCTGAGTACCAATTTATTGTATTGAAGATGCTGAATTAAGACAAGACTTAGAATTCCTCTTATGCACTGTACATTCAGAGAAACAATATCAATATTCAGCTGACTTAAGTTTATCAAACCACCACTACTAACCTTTATATGAGTCAAACATGAACTATACTACTGGATGAATTCCTCCCGATTCAGGCAGAACCTTCACCTTGACTGCTATCAATCTTTGGGTAGCACATTATAATCCAGAGAGCAAAACATGATATGAAAGAGCTCAATTTCCTTATCTGAATTTCTTCACTACATTATATATCTTTCTGTTACAACTGTTAAATTGGGGTATTCTTGACTATAATAATGTCATTGTTATAGTTATATATATATATACACACACATAGACAGGTTCTGTTAGTGGAGGGGATGGCAACAGGGAGCTTCTCTTCCCTGAGAAGCTGTGAGAAGCTCCCCCATGGGTGACAGAGGCAATGCCAAACAGCTCCAATACAGACCCACTGCTGGCCAAGGCCAAGCCCATCAGCAACACTGGTGGCACCTCTGGTTTAACACACTTAAGAAGGAAAACAAAGTTACTGCATAGATGAAATTGTAACCAGAGAAGAGTGAGAATATGCCAGAGGTAAAACTTCGCAGACACCAAAGTAAAATAAAGAAAAAGGGTAAGAAGGTGATCCAGGTGCCAAAAGAGAGATTCCCCTCTAGCCCAAATTTATTTGGCTATGAGTCTTTTGAGGGTCTTCTTGTGGTCATTTGGGAACATTCCATTCCTTAAAATTCCGTTTTAGGGCCCTGGATAGTCTGACGAATCTCATTCCCTTGAGAGTATCTCAAATATGTTGTCAGGTCATGATGCACTTCTCTTATCACTCTTTACTCCAGTGCTCTATCTCTGTTCTCAAAACTGAGACATCAACTAGTACATATTAATTACTAATAAAAATTAACAATGAAGCATTAGGTGTCACAAGACTTAGGAGTTAGGACAAGGCCACACTGATCTCTGGTATTTCTACTAAGCACTGTGTCGTACAAAACTAAGCAATAACCATGAATATAGGGGCCATACATTACTGCTAAAATTTAAAGAATTTTCCAATATCTTCCCCCAGTGCTGCACAGACTTCTATTTGAAGAAATATCACTTTTTCAGTAACATCTGTGGCGGATGGTATGTTCAGTGGACATCCTGCTGCATATTGCTATGTATCTTTCCATTCTATCTTCCTGCTTGTAGCTGTCTGCACTAACTTTTCTTCATCCTGGAGTTTGATATCCATCAGCATATGTGCTTACTACAAAGCTAGTGACATTTTCAGTTCCTACAGCACTGACCACTGCCTACAGAAGTCTGTCAGAATCCACTTTTTCTTTGACCTCTTCTAAATTTCATACTGACTGCAATTCCTGCTGATGGTGTCTCCAGATCATTTAGTGGAAAGAGGCTAGTCAAATCATTTCAAGGATGAAATAACATATTGCAATATGTTATTTCAAATAACATATTCAATAGCACATTGTTATTGAAATAACACATATGGCCATAAACAAGGGACACTAAGAATTTAAGATCTTACCTCCCTGTTTCATCATTTCCACTCCCTCAACCTGTCATATTAATTTCTCAGTGTTCTTCCTTTCTGTGCATCCCCTGTGTCCAGAGCCTGCATATGAAACTGATTCCTGCCTCTCCTCAAAGCAAAGCAGTTCTTCTATCAGCAAACTTGACCTTAAAACTGTAAAGCCTCTGGTGACAGAAACTTTGCTATTTTAAAGACTCATAAAGAATGCAATAAACTTCCTGCACAAAGCAGAAGCCAGATCTAATTCTTTACCATCTTCTCTATTCTACAGGAGAACCTTAAAAGGTTAAAGTGGTCCACAGGGTAGCATGCCAGCATTACTTAGCTATTTTTAACCTTATGGTTTCTCAACTGAACTCTTTTGTTAAGCTCCTTGTCATTTTATCTTATTTTTTAAAATTACACCACTGGTGGGTAGCCCCACCACTTTTATTTAAATGCTTAATTTCATTTGCACTGTTATTTTACAGTAACAAAAAAAAAAGATAAAAACTAACAACTAAAAAAAGATACACCACAAAAAATGGACAGTGTAAATTCTCACATCAGAATCACAAATAACAATGCATGTATACAGTATTTATAATCTTGTTTAACAAATTCTTGTTAACAATGCACTGAAATTAATTATACACACATATTACAAAAAGTTCCTGTACCTGCTACTAACATACTTGCACTCTCTTCTGTAAAATGTGTTCTTTCTTTTCTGAAGACGATTTCAAACGCTAAAACTTTCCATAGTAGCACGACTTGTTCTTTTTAGGCATATTTTTCCCCCTTTGGAACTAGAAAAGTAAGTTGAATTCTCCTTGTATTTCAGAATAATGAAACTAAAAGGCATGGATGCTATGCCAACAATCCTGATTGATATAATGATTATGTTTGCAACATGCTCAGCCCTATTACTCTCAGCTTTACAGGTGTCAGCTGTTCAAATTGCCATAATTAAAATGGAAATTTTATTAAAAACACCTATCTTTCTAGTACTACACCACCTTTTTCTCTATATATACCATATAAGAGAGTAACTAACACAAGGAATTTTTTTTTTATTTTATTTTTTACTACCTGATTTTTTGGCAATCAAAGAAACCTAAACAAAAGATACCAAGTCAAACCATTACCTCTTCACACACCTCTACTGAAAGAATTAAAACAGCTTTTCAAGCCGAATGCACAATAATTACCTTACAAATGTACAGCGTATGAATGCTAACAGTAGAAGGCAGAATTCAACAAGATCAGCATCTCAGTTTAATACAAATATACACACTAAAGATCAAACCTGGCTGTAGCAATGGCCATATAATATGCAAGTTAGTACCTGTCCGCATGACTACTTATTGCTATTCCTGGTTTTTCAAGTCAGAGAGATTAACATACCCTGCTTCTTGCCAGTTTGCTTCTGGCAGCTAAAGGAAAAACATATGGAACAGATTATCATGAGTGCTCTCATGCAGCATGTCCAGGAGAATGAGGGGATCAGGTCCAGCTAGCATGAGTTTAGGAAAGGCAAGTCCTACTTAACCAACACGATCCCCTTTAATGACCAGGTGAGCCGCTTAGTGGATGAGAGAAAGGCTGTGGATGTTATCTACTCAAGCTTCAGTAAAATCCTTAATAGTGTGTCCCAGGGCAATCTCCTGGAGATGGTGGCACTGGCACTTGGACAGATGCACTTATCTAACTATAAACTGTTTGGATAACTGAGTCCAAGGAGTGGTGGTGAATGGAGTTAGGTCCAGCTGGTGGCTGGTTATGAGCAGGGTTCCCCAAGGCTCCATATTGGGACCAGCCCTGTTCAATTTCCTTACTGGTGATCTCAATGAGGGGAGTTGGATGGGAGTGTTATCTCTTGGAGGGATCTGGGCAGGCTGGATCATGGCTGAGGCCAGTGGTGTGAGGTTCAACAGGGCCCAGTGCTGGGTCCTGCCCTTGGGTCACAACAACCCCAGGCAGTGCCACAGGCTGGGACAGAGTGGCTGAAAGGCCCTGGGGGTGCTGGTGGCAGCAGCTGAACATGAGCCAGGGTGTGCCCAGGGGGCCAAGAAGGCCGATGGCATCCTGGCCTGGCTCAGCAATGGTGTGGGCAGCAGGAGCAGGGCAGGGATTGTCCCCCTGTCCTGGGCACTGCTGAGGCCACACCTCGAGTGCTGTGTCCAGCTCTGGGCCCTGAGTGCCAGAAAGACACTGAGGGGCTGGAGTGAGTGCAGAGAAGGGCAGTGGAGCTGGGGCAGGGTCTGGAGCACCAGTGCTGTGAGGAGCAGCTGAGGGGCTGGGGGTGTTTATCCTGGAGAAAAGGGGGTTCAGGGTGACCTTATAGCTCTACACCTGCCAGACACAAGAATGTAGCCAGGAGTTAGTTTCCTGTCTCAGGCAACTACTGACATGGCTAGAGGAAATAGTCTCAAGTTGCACCAGGGGAGGTTCAGCTGGACATCAGGAAGAATTTCTTCACAGAAAGGGCTGTTAAACATTTGAACAAATGGCGGACTCACCATCTCTGGAAATGTTGACAAAATGATTGGACATGGCACTTAGTACTATGGTTTAGTTGACCTGATGGTGTTTGGTCAAAGTTTATACTAAATGAACTTGGAAGTCTTTCATACATTTATGATTCCATATCACTGCAAACAAACATGGGTTTTTCAAGCATTAATGCTTTTATAATCTGCAATGAGCTCTTCAAAATTTAATTGTTTTGCTACATAGTATCACCCAGATTGAAAAGCTATCTTGACATTCCAGAATTACTGTCCTGGAAAATAGCAGTCTACAGTGCAAGTTTTATTTCTGTACACATATATACACACAATTATTCTAGAACTATGTTTCTGTATTCTATAATCTCTCAATAAAGGATATCAGAGAGCTGTCAGTACCTGCTGTTCGTCTGTTTTTGAAACAACGTTGCCACCACCTGGACAAACTGTGGTGCCAGAGTCTGTATCTGGAAAAAAGCCAAACCCACGCTTTCTCCACAGAATAGTTTCCATAACCAAGATAATGAAATCTTCTAAAATTTGGTTTTCTATTAATGAATCAATATTCGAATTCTGTGTTTCATTAGTATCTTAACATTGGACATGCAAAACTAAAATGTATTAGCTTTCCACCCACATTTGGGAAACTAACTTGAGAAACTACTTTTAATGTCCAGTAAATATGATACACAATTATCAGCAATTCTCAATAATCAGGTTACAAATGCTCCATACAATTGCAACCAGTTTCTATCTCTTCCTCAGACTTCATTCCTGTTAGTGAGGAAGCTAACATTCAGACTCAGAAGAAAACCATAGCTTTTATCTCTGAAGATATGCTTTGGAGATTCGTTGCTTCTTCCACCCTCTGCAATTCTTCATAAAGCATTACAGGAAAGCTTCAGTCTAGTCTCCAACAAAAATTTGTGTTTTATAAAACATTTTGAAGGAAAGTAGAAATTCCACTCTAAATTTCTGATGCACAGGAAGGTGACAGGCCACTACCTAAGACACAAAACAAAGAGCAACTAAAACTATCATGCAGGATTCCTTTAGTCTCAACAGAGCCTTAAATCTTTCAAACTTTCATTAAAAAGTGTACATTCTTGTACTGAAGACTGGATTAAATCAGATATAAGACTATATATATATATATATATATAGCAACTGATTACTAAGTACTTTTACTTATACAGAATTCATCTTTATTTATTCATTTCTGGTTTAGAGAATTTAGTGCAAAAGATACAGGCTTATGCAAATATGAGCAGGCATTTCACATGAAGAAAACGTTTCCCACAGAAGTAGTCCTTACATTCAACTACTAGCAACAAAATTTACCACTGAAACTTGCTCATGTCACATTATTTCTCAATGATATTTGGTAAGAGTACTGAGAAACTTTACCTTATCACTTTCCTTGTTAAAGCTCATAGCTTCAGAAGCATAAGCCACATACAGCCCCTAATGCAAAGCCTGTCCAATATATAAAAACCTATGGAGCACGGAATGCTTCATGCTTTTTCCAGCAACTCCTTGTAAGCTGAAAGCCCAAATCAAACCAAACCCGAGTCTGCTTCTCCCATAAAGAGAACTTTAAAACTTCATTCACGCTTTTTACACTCCTACATAATCTTTGAAATAAGCGGATGTCTTGATGATGACCTCCTGCTCTTATAAAAATTTGAATATGGTAGTACTTTACAGTGCTCATTTTAACTCTTAATCATCACAGTACATAAGAGTGAAAATGAAGATATTGAAAAAATTTAAATATAGCCCACTCATTAATCAGCCCTTCGAAAAAAAAATTATATACCAGATCTTAAGTATTTAGGGTCCTTTATCTTACTGCATTTTTAAACTAAAATGGTAATTAAGGGTCTTTATAAATTATTTTCAATGGAAAATGGAATCAGCTATTTCTAGCAAGATATATTTGGTTGCAATAAATGCATAAACTGCATGAGGAATTTGTTTTTCAATTAAAAATATATGAACAGTCTAAGTACCGCTGCATGTTCTATTGCAAGAACAATTAATCATGTACCAAAGCTATGCCCTGGCAGTATGTCATATAATAAGAAAAATCAATTACTTACATTGATAAATCTAGTCTGTTTAGTGAAATACTTGTCCAAAATATTGAAATGAGTCATCAATCACTACTACTCAGTCATCTATTCTCATCTTTTATCACAACTAGCTGAAGAGTCATCTCAGTGTTAATGACTTACGCTGGATGTTCCTCTCATGACACGTTTGATGTAGCTGTATTTTATCACTGTCATCACTTTAAGGTGATCTTGTTAAAACCCACCACTTACAGAATGTCATCAAATATAGAACCATCTTTACATTCAAATAAACCCATCTTACTATGTTGTTGAAGGTGTGACCTGACTTTCAAGATGATAGTTTTTCCCCACTTGAAAATAAAAGCTCTTGATAAACATTAAACAGTGTACCTTGTCTCAAGTTTCAGGTTTTCAGAAAATTAACGACTCTAATTTTGAATTCTCCCATATTCCTGTTGACAGTGCAATTACTTTTATAGGGTCTTCCCCCTCTCTATTGGCACTCAAATTCTTCCTAACTCTTTTGCTATCTCTAACCATTAATTTCTTTACTGAATCTAATGACTGCTTATTTTTACAGTCTAGCGACTTTAAGCATTCACTTTCTCTCTTTCAAGAGAAATAAGACACCCAAACTGAAACAACATTATTTTACATCTGTCTTCTCCTTCATTTCGAAAGGCCAATCCTTTCTATATTCTCCCCAGAGAAATACAATACTCTTACAAACTCATATCTTTTTGCTATTACTCATTAGAACACTTTGAATGAAGGCAAAACATGTTAAAATCAGCATTTGCACATCACTGACACTTCTTTAATCTCCACAATTATTCCCTTCATCCCAACAAAACCCATTCAAGTTACTGGCTCTTCTCCTAAGAACCTAATTACTCAGAGATATGCAAAATCAGGAATGCAAGGTAACATTCTTACAATGACAGAGGTAAAAATGCATAAAGCATAAAGTTGCTATACCTTGAGTTTGACCTGGACATTCAAGGCCTTAGGATACAGATGAGACTACATCTACTGTAGTAACTTGGATCAAAGCAAGCGTAGTTTTGTAGTTAATCCTGTGCTGTCTTTATTTAACACGTGCTGATTTGTATCTCAAAGTAGTTTTTGAGTGCATAACTTGCTTTTTAAAGAAAAAAATCCTCATTTATAAAACATTTCAAAAAATAACAGCATATTAAGTGCTGTGGCAATGTGAAAGCCATACCTGCAGCATATAGCTAAAAATTTTGTACCCCTTTGAGATCTCCAAAGTCTGTATTGGAGATACTCAGTCCTGGAAAACAGACATTTTAGAAGCAAATTCTCTGAATCACAGATGCTGGAAGTATAAGAAAACTCACCATCAACCACTTGTATATATTGATCTGCTTCTACTACTCCCTGCTACAGACCAGGCCTCAGATTAAGCGTTTTGGACCCTGAGCTCAGTGCAGAAGAGCACAATTCACAACTGACAGAAAGAAAACATTAATTCTTTGCATCACACACTCTATTATTTCTGTTCCAATCCCTGCCAAAGTCCAAGGCAGGCCAAAAGAAAAGTGGCAGACGGCTTTTAATCACAGCAGAAGATGGCATAGACACTACCTACACTATTTACTCTCACCTCCAGCTTAAAGTGGGATGTTGGTCTGAAATGGAGCCCAGCCTGTCCTGATAGACCTATCCTGTCTAAGCGAAGAGACAGAATGCAAGACCTGTCTGTTTCACACTCTCTGCAATATTTGATCCAGTACAGTACAAAGGAAGAAGCACATCAGGCCTGGCACTGTGATAGAGATGCTCAGGCCTCCCTAAATCCATAGGGCAGACAGTAAAGCACACTGCAGACACACTGTAGTGACCTTGCAGCAAAACCTGCACACATCATCTCACTGGTTTCCTCTACAACTCTTTTTCTTTCTAGTGTTATTCCAATTGTGCACTGGTCTCTATATGATTAAGACACAGGGTGAGCCATGAATTATACATGTAGCAGGTCTTCCTAATGTACAACTTGAAAAAGAGAGCATTGTTTTCTCAGCACTTTTAAATTCCTAATTTCTTTTAAAAACTGACTGTCATAAATTTTCTGTGTACATGTTAACTTCTATAGACCTCCCTCCATTTCTATTACCTTCGCCATCCATATCCATAAACTTCTTCACAAAGTCATAAAAGCCCACAAATGCCAGTTGTGACCCTGTTTGTATAGCACAGGATGCTGCTCAAAAATGTTGTGACAGGCAGTTAGTTACCACCACCCATCTGTAATCACTTCACTAGTGTCAGAATGATTTTTCTCCTCAGCCACAAGCCTGAGGGAGAATTGGCATACTCCCCTGCTCTGGAATAGCATATATACTGTCACTGCAAAGATGTTAAATTCACAGAAGTAAAGGCACAAATTACAGTGGAAATGAGTAACCAGTGTGTGTGGAAATAGAATCTCCTACATCCAAGTAACCCTAAACAACAAAGGTCAGTGAGAACTGCATCTTAAAACAATAATGAACATTCACAAGGAAGTCCATCTGGTCAGGAAAGTGGATGGCAGTCTGTCAGCTGGAAATGGAGGAAGAAAATGGGTATCCAAATTTAGAGGTCACTGAAATTAAAGTCGTAACAGCACCCTACTTTGATACAGGCTGTACTACAGACAGTTTGTCAGTTGTGTAGATCCATATTCTCAGAACCCTTTAACCAATAAATTATACGCTTTCTTTATAAACAGGCATGTTTTGATTCCAGACAGTCCCCTAGTTGAATTGTATGACAGTTTGACAGTGACTTGCCATGAGATGCTCACACCTACCTCCCATTTCCTCCTGCACAGTTTGATCTCCAAATGTAATAAAAATACTTTATTATTCTTCATCCAAATGCCTCATTACAACTTTTGAGTAGTTCTGCCTTTAACAGACAGCTGGTGGACTCCCTGCATCTGACAGGGAAGCATTTCAGACTATTCCAAGGATAGTTGCTAGCCTGTCATATACTGCATAGCAATTCCATAGCCCGTATTCTTAAATTTAGCACATAAAAAGGTCCAAAAACCATTGAAGTATTGTCCAAGCAGAAAAAAAAAAATTGATACAAACCTACATTATCAAACTGACAATTTCACATCTATTTTCACCCACCACCTTGTGAATATACTTAGAAGATACTACTTGTTTTCTATTTTTCCAGCACTCATATTAGTTAACATGATTCATAGAGGGAGGGTCTGTTTTTTCTTTTATGGTCACTAAAAACATATTATTTAGCCCAGGTAATTTATTTCTATACTTCCTGATTTCCACCCACATTGGGGTAATTTGTACTTTTTCTTTTAACCACTGGAAGAGGTACAGCTATGATATGTCCTATGTGAGATTCCACTGATTCTTTGCAAGACATTCACAGGGTATTTCCTATCTGTTTTCAGACGTTTTTGAAGCCTGATGCTGCTTTCATTCTACTTATTTCCCTCTCTCCTTAATGACTAATGTTAAAACCCACATCTCAAGGTCAAGTACGTCCAACAGTGAGTAACATTAACTACTGTAAAACAGGATAAATCAGCAAAATAAAAACCAACATTTGAACACTCTCATTAAAAAAGAAAAAATCACATCAATTTCTTCGTTGTTAGCAGAAGGCATGCGTACTTCTGTCAGAATTCTGTTTTTTGCTGATGCTGGATGATTAAAGTTTTTTTAGGCCAAGCTAAAGCACAGAGACAAAGACACAGAAAATAAGCAGCATAAGTACTAATGTCAAGAAAAAAACTAACAGTATTTCTGATAGAAGAAGTAATTTTTAACTGGTTAATAGGGACTGACACTGCAGCAATCATACAGAAGAAATATGACTGTAGTTTTCGTTGTTTCTCGTTGCTAAAACACAAAGCCTTTTTTTGAGGAGACAGACTCCTCAAAGTCAGCATGAATCCCAGCAGTGAGAAAACCAAAGGTTAAAAGCAAGAGCAAGAAAACCTGGAATCATATTAACTACAACAGCATATCAACCCTGAGAAAAAACACACTACTGAAAAAAAGCTGCTCACAATCTCTTCCTAGATTCTTGTTTGACACTTGCTTTAAGTCACTACCAGTTGTTCAGGAAGTTGTATGGCAAAACAGGTCAGGGGAAGAGTTCTAAAGGGAAAATTACTCCATCAGACATGATGTGTTTCTAAAGAGAAGGTGTAGTGATTAGGCAACTGCACAGTCTCAGACTTTCTGCTTCTCTTCATATTTGGAAGAATAACAAACAAAAAGTATCCACAGCCTCAGGATACTATGCCTGATGCAGTCATACTAAAGATGTGGAGTACAGCAAGCAGATAAACAAGGCTGTCCAGGAAAGAGGACTACAAAACATTTTAGCATGTGCACCTGGCCATCTTCCCATCCTTCATGAATTATTTACAATGTAGTATATCCATAGAGCATAAGGGCATCCGGACTCCTGGAACATGGGCAGAAACCTAGAGAAGTATTTTCTACAAGAGTGGGATAAACGCGCATGTAAGAATTACTTTCACAGAATGACATAACCAGTTAGGCTGGAAAAGACCTCTGAGATCATCAAGTGCAGCCTATGACGAAACACTACCACGTCAACCAAACCACAGCACTAAGTGGTTTAAACAAATGATGGTCCCAAAATACCCAGTTGTGTTGTGAAGTTTCAGGGATGGTGATTCCACCACTTCCTGGGCAGGCCGTTCCAATGTTTAACAGCCCTTTCCGTGAAGAAATTCTTCCTGATGTCCAGCTGAAACTCCCCTGGCGCAACATGAGGCGCTTTCCTCCAGCCGTGTCAGTAGCAGCCTGAGACAGGAGGCCGACCCCTGGCCGCACCCTTCTGTCAGGCAGCTGTAGAGAGCGATAAGGTCACCCTGAGCCCCCTTTTCTCCAGGATAAACAGCTGCTCCTCACAGCACTGGTGCTCCAGACCCTGCCCCAGCTCCACTGCCCTTCTCTGGACTCTAGCTTTTAAAAGCTTATTCAAAAGCACTCCGAATTACAAATAAGAGCAAAGAATTGCTGCCTACCTACCTAGTACAGGCTGAGCTCTGAAACCCTCCAGTGAGTGGATCTACGGTTTTTCTGGCATTAGAGCACCAGAAACCCGCGCGTGTTTCCCGATGAGCGGCACTTTCCTTCGCGTTACTGTAATTTGTTATCAGCCGCCGTCCAGCCGCCCTGGCGGCAGCGGACAGCGGGGGCGGGTGAGGGGCCAAGCGGGGGCGCGCTCCCCCCGCGCCCGCCGCCGCCGCCGGCGCGGCCCCGGTGCGTACCTGCGCGGCTCTCGTGCTTGGGCACGCGGTAGTACTTGTTGCCAAACTGGTCGGTGCCCACCAGCTCCTTGGCAGGCCCCACGAGCCGCAGCCGCAGAGCGCGGAGAGCCTGCCAGGCGCGGCTCATGCCGGGATCCCGACGGCAAGGCCGCGGCGCTGCCGCCCGGGGACACGGGGACACGGGGAGCGAGCGCCGCTGTCCGGCCCCGCCGCCTCGCGCTGCGCCGCGCCCGCTCGGTCCCGCCTACGGGCGCCGGGCGCGCCAGCTACGCCGCTGGCCATTGGCGCGAGCCGGCCCGCCCCAGCCAATCCCGGCCGCGCCCGCCGCAAGATGGCGGCGCGGCGCAGAGCGGACCGAGCGCTCCCGCCATGTTGGCGCTCATGGCTGCTCGCCAGGCCGGGCTGGACGACCCCGCGCGGCTGCGCCGGGCCGAGCGCACCCGGAGGTACCGGGGCCGGGGCGGGTGTCCCTGCGCGGAGAGGCACCGGAGCGGCAGCCCCTGGCTCCGCCCTGCCGCGGAGCCTCGCTTGGCCCGGCCCGCAGCGGGGCGGCCCGGGGCGGGCTGAGGGGCTGCGCGGCCGCAGTGCCCCCGTGCGCGGGGCCCGGGGCGGGGGAGCTGCGCGCCCGCACGCCTCGTCGCGGTGCGGGGCGTGTGTGGGTGAACAGCCCTGGTGTTCGTGTACGGCGCACTCAGCCCTGGGCGGAGTGAGCACAGCTGTGAGCGCGCTGTGCCTCCCTCCCCGCCGCTGTCGTGCTGTCGGCGCGGTTCCTCCGGCGGGTTCCCTCTGCGTGCGAGCAAGCGGGTGTTTGTCATGCTCCTGTGCTCCCATCTGCGAGTCCTTCCTTTTCTCAAACCCGGCCTTTTCGCAGGTTGAAGAAGAATCAGATGTGCAGTTTTTGTGGGAAGTGATGGCAGCATAGACAGATTTGTTAATATTCCTGCTAAAAAAGATATAATGTGGTATTTATTCAATATCAGAGAATCTACTTCGCAGATGTACTTCAAGATAAATCCAATATGTATAAATCCAATAAAGCCTACCTTAAGTTCGGTTACATAACTTCTGATTATGATTTATGGCTTTATGATGCTGCATCATTGTAAAGCAAATATTTAAAGCTAAAATGAATTTTAGTAGTTCAGGAAAACTTCTTCTGGGTGTGTTTTGACTGCACAATTATGTCCCACTGTGCCCTCAGCATTCATGTAGCATACAGTGTTAAGGCCAGTAACATACTGGGTAGACTTAACCTTACTTGGACAATTGTCTGCTTAGCATTTCTCTTCCTAAACGTTTTAATCTTAAGTCAATTTTATTTATAGCTGCATTTTGAAGTCATATGTTTTAACACATTTCCACAGAGAGATTTCTTGCTTCCTAAAATTCCATCTGGAGCAAAAAGGTTTTTAATTGGATACGTTGTATATGTCAGAATTCTTATTCTAGGCGAACTCTTGCATAATTATATTTCACATAGTTTAAGAGAGCTTAAATGATTTGCTGCTTTTATAGCATGTCTACAGACTTGATGTTGGGGACCTGGCTGTAGCAGCCTAAGGTTATCACATCAGGAGTTTTTTGCCCCTTGAGCTGAAGCTGAGTAGGGACACTCTGCCTCACAGCTTTTCAGTAACTTACTTAGGTACGTTTTTGTTGTGGTGGTGTTGTGATTCGTACAAAATCGTGCTGTAGGAAGCTGTCATCCTGTTGCAAGCTAAATTCTATATTAGGTAGTATGTTTAATGAAGCAGATTCTCTTTTAGGACTATGCAATATTAGCATATTCAAACATACAAGCAAAGAATTGCAGGTTAGAAAAGGTTGTCTTGGGAACTTCATCATTGGGGGTAGCCTAGTTTTTATTTAGTGTTGCTGGAAATGTAGCATACAAGCTTCACATTAAAGGAAATACTGTAACTTGATAAACCAAAATACTTTGCCCACTAGGTGTCCGTAGTTCCAAGCAAGATGAAGCCTGAAAGGATGCTAAGTGATGAAGCTTCAAAGTAGCCAATATATGTTATTATAAGCTTCTTAATGTTTCTTTTTTGTAGTGTTTTCAAATTACATTCTGGGGTATTTTTTTATACGTTGACCCCAAATGCAGTTTTGCTATTTCTTTGAGCCTGTTTTTCATATTTATTTCTCTCTTACCTTCCAAACAACAAAGTTGGTTTTTTTTGCCAACTTTTTGCGATACTTACTTCTATCTCTGTATTTTTGCAAAAAAGTGTAGTTTTGCAAAAAAATAGCAAGGATGAGTTAAATGCATTGAAGAACCATGAAAGTACGTTTCAGCTGTTTAGAGCTACATAATAACATCTAATAATTCTGTTTCTTTTGTTAATTTCTCTTTCTTCCTTTTTTTCTGGGTAGGGTTCTAAGTTTGGAATTAAATAAAGACAGAGATGTGGAAAGAATACATGGAAGTGGTATCAACACCCTTGATATTGAGCCTGTTGAGGGAAGATAGTAAGTATATACTTCAGTTGGTAAAAATCTACATAAGTAATTCATTGTGTTTTGGTACTATGGATTTGTTGTCTTGTTGAACACTGTTATATTGCACATATTGAGATTGTGAGTGTTTTAACTTTTGTGCTTTATTGACACTTTCAGCATGTTATCTGGTGGATCAGATGGCGTTATTGTACTTTATGACCTTGAAAACTTGAGCAGGAAACCAAGTTACACATGTAAAGCACTTTTTTCTGTTGGAAGGTAAGTACTCTGAAAGTCTTTTAAAAGGATATGATATAGCTCTTGTGTGGCTAGAATTAAACTTGCAAATAAATGTCCGTTCTTATTTCTAGGATAAAAATACTGCTAGAAATCTTTGAAGGCTAGTAGCGGGAGCTAGTTGCTTCTTCTTGATTTGTCTACTCTAATAGTTACAATATATGCACAGTGACTCTGGTATTGTTTGAGAAAATCTATAGCAGTTTCGAAAGTTAAAATGAAGGATATCAATTGTACTTTTGTGGAAACTAAAGTTAGACAGTCTTATGTTGTGGATACCACAAAAAGAAGTCAGACCTAGTACTCTAACCTCAGATTTTAACACTAGAAAGAGAAAATCAGGGAAAAAAATAAACCCCAAACCTTCTCTAACTCATAATTTTTCACCTGTTTTCTTACTGTTTCATGTTGATATTTGGTGCCTTTATGCCAGTAACTGAGAAAGAAGTTTTGGTACTGCTGTAGAAATATTCTCTGTATTCCCCAAATATATTTAGTACATACATTTGAGTAAATATACTTTTAAGCAGGATAATTATGCAATTATTTGCATAATCCTTTTCATCTGTTTGGAAAAAAAATCTAATACCTGTTTGCAGCTGTTTGTTTTATTTCCTCTCTTTCTCTTTCCAGCTTTACTAGTAGCTGTTTTTAGTTCATCAGATGCTCAGCAGGTACAGAAGTCATTTATACAAAACTTCTTAAGAACATGTTTAAATGAAGACAGATGTGCTACTGAAAAAGTGGGATGTGTTTTTCTAAAGAACAGGGTGCTAGCATGCTGTGTGTAATCTTTATAAAGAGTCAAAGCCTTATTGATTTGTCAGGCTGTCCCCCCAGGCAATACGAATTTTTCCATTATAGACTTTAAGTCTTCTAGCAAAAGCTGTTTTTTCCTTTATTTGGATAATAAGCTTGTCTAGTAGGTTAGAACTTCACCTAAGACTCACAGTAAGAGATATTCTACTTTGTAAAAGATTGATAGCTGCATTTCCACCTTATTTTTTCCCAGTCTACAAATTATTTGAGGTCTAGGAGTCAGTCTTCATGAATCAGGTATACAAGAACAGAACAGACTTGTAGCAATAAAAGGCCTTAACAATATCTCAGATCATAAGAAAGAAGAAGGTTACTAGAACATATCTAATAGAACAAGTGTTGATGGCTGGGCTTCTTGCACAAAATTATTTGAAATTGTAGTTAAGAACATATAATGACTGTACATCCCCAAATCTCAAAACTGAAATGAATTCTGAAACAGATGCAGCAAATTGAAGCAATTCATGCTAAGAAGGCACAATGTAAAAGCTGTCAAATCTGTGCTAAAATCAGGCCATCATTAACTTCAGTTAGGTCAGTAGAAATATTCCATCCTTGAAGATTCTGTTTAGGAGAATGGTTAGTTGGTTGCCTGTTTCTTGAGTAGGTGTTAATTTGCATAGTCTTTTATTTCTTAACACTCAAGGCATAAATTCTTTTAGTAGAATCAAATTTTGTGTGACACTACTCTAAAAGACAGGCTTATGATTATTATTACTTAAATAATTTTAGTAGGTTTCTTGCCTCAATTATTTATTTGTAGTATTTGTAAAGCTTCCTAATATGTTTTAAATACTTAGTATAACTAATTAGCTACAGTTTATATATATCTTCAGGTATTTGGAATATTATTCAGAGTTTCTGAGTTAATAATGAATTTATACTTCAGAAAGACTTTTCCTCTGACTGTCTAGCTCGTATCTTTGAAGGATATAGTGCTGACATGTCTTGCCTGTCTTCCAGGTTTGCAGGGCAGAACACAAGTCTGGTCTCAAAGTTGCTTAAAGAGTAAGCTCCTGCTAGAGACCCTTTTTAGGGGCCTGTTTCTGATGATCCAGTAGTATGTATGGAACAACACAAGAGAGAGTGCCTGAGGGTAGGCCGTGATTTACCCCATGTTTCTTATCTAGAATATAGGGCCACTATTGCAAATACAAAAATAAAACTTTCCCTGTTTTCCTGAGTCTCAGTCAGCACAGAGAGCTTTTCATGGTTTCATATAATTCATGCTGTCCTGTGACAAAAGCTGGCATTTGAGAATAACCAAACATTACCAGTTTCTAGATAATATGCAAATAATGCTTATCTTTAAGGTAGTTTCTACTACTCAAAACATGTCTAGGAATAATGAATGACAGTGAGCTATTATCCATATAATTAATTTGGTATTTGTCTTTGGTAGAAAAGGCTTGGATATTTTGAGTAATGGATGAAAATACTTCATATGAAATGAGCTGGGAATAATGTACATCCTGAGACATGAAACTAGGCTGAGTGGCATGTAGCCACTAGTAAGCTTGGCCAGATCAAAGATGATTCCTGCGGAGCTACTCAGGAGTGTGCTAGTTCATTCCTTAGCCGTGTAGATTATGGGAGAATTGATTGTCCTTGTGCAGAGTTGATTACAGTCCAGGGTTGTGCACTTACAGTTACTGTACCCAGATAATTTGTTTTGTGGCTTTAGATTTTTCTGCACAGTGCATAGAAATGCCTCTCCAGGATTAAGCTCATTCTGAGTCAAGCTTGATTTCCTGGCTGTAGAAGTACTAAAGATTTTAACTTGCCGTGGTTTAACGCCAGCCATCAACCAAGTTCTGCACAGGTGCTTGCTCACTCCCCTACCAGTGGTATCAGGGAGAGAATTAGAAGGGTAAAAGCTAGCAAACTCCTCGGTTGAGATGCAAAAGCTGCAAACGCAAGCAGACTGAGGAATTAATTCACTGCTTCAGCCATCTCCAGGAAAGCAGGGCCCCATCACACATAATGGTTACTCGGGAAGGCAAATGTCATTGTTCCAACTCTATATACTGAGCTTGATCTTACATCGTCTGGAATATCTCTTTGGGCAGCTGGGGTCACCTGTCCTGGCTGTGTGTCCGTCCAACCTCTCAGGCACTCCCAATCTGCTCACCAGCAAGTCAGTGTGAAAAGCCGAAAAGGCCTTGGCTCTGTGTAAGCTGTTCTCAGCAATAACAAAAGCATATTTTGTTACCATGTTACCAACTCTGTTTAGCACAGATCCAAAATGTATCCCACGCTAGGCACAGTGAACGAAATGGATTCTACTCCTGGCGGGAACCAGCACACCTCTCTGAAAAATAGATGCGTGAAATATGTTGACTTTTATCACTGTACCAGAGTAGCAGGCCATTCTAGGGTATGCCTCAGAGGTGGAGGAACAATGCAGAAGCCATTAAACTAAGCTCAAAAGTTGCTCAATACCTCTTAGTTTTGTCAGTACTGGCTTCAGGCTAACTCTCCTTCAAGGTGTCTTTTTTGCTTTTTAGCAGCCCAAGTGAGCAGAAAGGTTTATTAGCTCAGATGAAATCAGATATGTAGATGTCGTGTGAAAAGGGAAGATCTACTCAACTCCTAGTGTTAGATTAGTCTGTCAGTGCCCTGGGAAAGCTGACACCTTTGTTTCTGGCAGGCCCCTCAGCACCCTGTCACAGAGACACTTCACTGAATAATCCTGCTGAGTCAAGGGGTGGTTCAACTGACTTGTTCAGGGACACACAACCAACAGCATAAGAGAGACCCTCTCAGTGCGCTTTCCCACTTTATTCAGGTGTATTACCCACTGACAGTGAGTTCCAGTGTCCATGAAGGACTCACTCTAACTTTGGAATAACATTAGGAAGAGAAAATTGTGACGGGTTGAGGTTAAAGGACTGCTAGTGATTGTTTCTGACTGCAAAAACATTTTCAGACCAATATACAGACAAGATTTAATCCCTAATAAAGCACACATAGAATAAGGTTCTTACTAACAGGCATTCCTCTGGGGAAGAAAACAGATCACCTGTTGGCTGATCCCAGAAGTTATTATAGAATCTTCCCTAACTTCACCATTCTTGTCTTACTTTTAGACTATTCCATTGTGTTTAGATGAAGCTTAAGGTACTATTCCTTTGTTACTGATTGGTGTAAAATTCTATCCCTTTGCTCTTTAAGTACAGTCAGTGGAATGCAGAGCACATGGTAGGTGAGGGGTGATCTTACCATGGAGGTGGGTAATGAGTTAGCTCAGTTGGTTAAAGCATGGTACTGATAATGCTAGGTTGTGGGTTTGATTCCCATATGGGCCATTCACCTAAGAGCTGGACTTGATGATCCTTGTGTCTGCCTTCCAACTGAGAATATTGTGATTCTGAGCTTTGGGATGGAGGTCTGTGTTAGTACTACAGTTAGGTGATAATGAACCAAGTTCATCCAAGGAGAGTGATTTCACCTCAGTTCACCTAGTTCAACAGCTAGGCATCTTCTCCTATCTTCCTTGGTGGGCAGGTGCTCTGCGGTTTATCAGATAGAAAGTACCCCTCCCAGCATGGATTTCAACAGTGCCTGGCCATGGTGTCTTGGCTCCACCCCCCATTTCATCCCCCTTAGCAGATGCCTGAGGTTACAGGCTGTTTGTATGGGGAGTCATTGTGGAATAGCTTTCAGTAATGCTCACCACATTCCATCCAGAAGAAGCAACTACACTTCATCCTATAATTCCCATATCATTATAACTTCTGTTAGGATGTGAATATAACTTCTGAGTTTCCTCTAATTTTATCCCCAGCCATCTTTCCACATAATCAACCCATGACTAGTCACTCAAGCTTTACAATATCCAAATAGAATTTGAGAATGCTTCACACTTTTATACAGTGTGGATCATCTAATACATTTCTAGTGTGTGGTTATCTGATATTAGTGAGAGTAGCCAATAGGCTAATTGTTTCATAATTATCCAAACCTTAACATACAATATAATTATTAGAACAAAAAACAAAAGAGCTACCATCAGCAAAATGACAACAGGGTGAAGCACTCTGTTGAGAATTCTGGTGGCTTTTAGTGACCATCCAAAAAGGGTCTCCCACCGCTTTCTTCACCTTCTCTGTCATGTGATTTATTTCTTCCACATCATGATGGACAATAAACAAAGCTTGTCCATTTTTTGGGGTTTGTTTTCAACAAGCAGCTCAGGTCTTTGTGCTATAACAATTTCTTTACCAGCAGGTGGTTCATACCAATGGGAGTAGGCTGCAGTCTTGAAGCAGAATATAATTTGATTCTAATATTTTAATATAATACAATAGGAGCTGAATAAAATTACATTCCATAATGTTGGCAAAGTTATAGAACAAATATGAGAGTGTTTACTTTTGTCTATGGTAATGTTATCCAGAAACACACAATCACAAGAGGATCTTATAGAATGTATCCTTTACTAACATACACAGTTTCCAAGTTTTCATTAGGATAAATCTCAAAATGAGAAATGTTGATGGTGTTATGTTCACAAGTGTATCCTTGTTGTTCTTTCGCAATGCACATGTTGGCATTGGTGGTCTCCCATCTATTTCCATCTTTTCAGGCCCATACTCTAGGCTCCAGAGGATGTGTGTAGTTCTGCTGTGGCTTAATCCTGATGCAATGACTGGGTATATATCATATAGTGAAGCATTGTGTATTGTTAAGACAAAATCTGTGGCTTTTGTGCTGCTGATGGGATCATAGACTAAGTATCAGGAAAACTGGTACTTTCTTTGAAATTCAATTATATTATCCCAAATTACCTTGAATTTAAATGACTAAAGATTTCTTCAGCTTTCCTTGTGATTGTAGCTGTCACCAGTGCATCCATAGTTGAGCATGGATAAAAATAAGAACTAAAGAAACTTTGGACTATGCTGAGTGCACCTGTAATCAGTTGATGGTCTTTTTCATTAACTCCCTCCCAATAACGTGATATATCCATTTGAAACCATTGATTAGAGTTCCCAAAGCTAGAAGGGAAGATCATAGAGGGTATTTCAGTTTATTTAAGTCACTAAGTCATTAAGTCATTGAGTTATTGTGGCTAGTTTTGTCACTTAATAAGTCAGAGTCTATGCCATTTAGAACTCCCCGTCCTGTTCCCAAGATGCCGGTCACATCCTTCCTAGTTTGCCTGGAGGAAGTGAGGATTTGTTTATGCAGCCATGCTGTCCATCCTGCATGAGAGGCTTTCAGGAGCAGTGAGTGAGCTGATTAGATTGTGGAAACATTATTCTGCATCAACAGTTCAACTTATTTGAGAGACTATGTTGGGTTAAATAACATTTACTGTTGACCCATATTCTTGACTAAGGAGAAACTGATCTTACAGGTGTGAAGAGACAGTTCGATAGAAGGCTGAGTTTTTAAAGATGGCACTTCAGCAATTTTGAATTTAAGGCCCTCATTCAGTTGAGAGTTCAGAGACAAATCACAAGTATTGGGTGGGATATTTTAAAGGAATGTGAATACTCGTGTTTAGAAGAACAAGTATTTATTTTTTTTTCCCTTCAGCATAATTCACTAGACTTTGACATAGGTTACAACAGTGTTGTCATGCATGTAGTTACTTTGAATTCAGCATCCTGTTGAGATGATGTCTCGTTTAATTGCTTTAATTTAATTTTCAGAGGTAAAAAGTGTTGATTTTCATTCTCCTTTGTGATGATCCACTCCTGACTTTAAATGGTAGTGTTTATGCAGTGCTGCTGTAGACAAATTTAGGCCAGGCATAGAAAGTACGTACTTTTCTACCCATGGCAGTGTTGAAGATCTGCATCTCTGTTTGCATGATTCCCCTGCAATACTGTTTGTGGAGACCAGGATATTTGATAGAACAATGCAAAGATAAGAGCTGAAACAAATAAATCTCATGAGCCTTTTTCTAGCTGTAGTTGGAGCCAGTTGAACTGCATTTAGTTGGGATGGAAAGAATTTTCTTCATGGTAGTTTGTATAGTAGTATGTTTTGGACTTGTAACCAGTCTTGATAACACACTGATGTTTTAGTGAGTGCTGAACAGTGCTTGGTAGTGTCAAGTCATTCAGCATTCCTCATTGCCCCTTTGGGGGGTGGATGGTAGGATGTGAGTAAACAGCTGGAACACCTGACTCACATTGACCAGAGACATACTGATATTCCATACCATAAAATGTCATGTGCAGCAGTCTAAATCTATGGTGAGGTGTTACTTTTGCATCACTTCTCTGGTTGGGAGTTTGTTTTGTTTGGTTTTTTGTTTGTTTGTTTCTCCCGGGGGGCAGTGCTTGTTTTGAATTATTCTCTTTCAGTTACTAAGATGTGTTTATCTCAATCCACAACTTCTTACATCTTCACCCTTGAATGCTGTCCCTCTTCCTGTTACAGAGGGTAGAGTGAGCAAACAGCTGGTTTTGGGCCCCTGAAGCTGGATGCCTGTGAATCCGGCTCAGATATGGGTCATCTACCAGGTATTTGAATGACATATATTATTCAGGGCCTGGTCAGTTGAGTCCGTATCCTGGAGCTGTCAAGATTGTCTCTGCTGCCTGTTCTTTCTGCCACAGTTAATTATTAGTTATCTTGCGGTCTCTAAACATTCACAGTTCAGTTTAAAGTTTCCTATTGTTCTTCCTCTTTCATTTGTGAATGCAATTTATAAATGGCTCTCAGTAATTTGGCCTACTACTCTCTGGTGGCTTTCTCAGACAGGGATTGCCAATAACTGTGTAGGTGTAATTATTCACTAATACTAATGAATATTTAGAACTATATGTGTGATTGTATTTTTCAGTGGATACATTTCTAACAAGCATAAATGGTTTTTAGTGTTAGGCCATCACATTTAACATAAGATCTGTAAACATTGCAAATTAAAGATTTCAAAAGGCATTTTTTGTGCCTTATGAGTGTTTTGAGATATGCTATAGTTACCATACTTTGAAAAGGTAATGATCTGTGGTTTCTTTAAATGCAGACTCTTCAAAGTAATGAGTATTCATTGAATCAAGCCAACAAAAATATAGTTCTCTTGAAAACCTCAGGGCAAATTAATAAAAACATTTATCTTTTCAACTTGTCATCAAATACCATGACAACTACAAGACGATTATCAAAACTAATCAGTTGGAATATTTTCCCTTATTTTAGGAGTCATCCTGATGTACATAAATTCAGTGTGGAGACAGTCCAGTGGTATCCTCATGACACTGGCATGTTTACATCAAGCTCATTTGACAAAACCTTGAAAATATGGGATACAAATACTTTACAAGTAAGAGTGTTTCAGCAGATTGCAACCTTCTTTGTGTACATGTTATTTATTGCATATCTAAAGTTCATGCAGAGGTGAATAGGACTATGTGTCCTGAAGATGAGAACCAGCCACCTGTTAGAACTGTGGGTGCAGCAGCAGGGTGGTGTGGTCCTGGCATTCGTGTTGTACCTTCCCATTTCTGAGGACCTGAATGTCTAAACTGTAGGAGAGCTTGGAACCTTGGGGCAGTTCCTTTCTGCTTTTGCTGTGAACAGGAATACAGCTAGTTGAATTTTTGCTGGGTAAACTCCAGCAAGATCTAGTCTGCAGTTCATTCTTGGGGATTGTTGAGTCTAATGACACTGTACAGCAGGGCAATTTATTTCTAAAAACCAGCATCTAGTAACCAGCACTTTTGAAGGACTGGTGATCTTGGCATGCAGGATCCAGGTCCAGAATTCTGCTGTTGGAAGCACTATAGACATCTTTTCTAAAAATCTGTAGAGAATGTAAGAATTAAGAATTAAAAATGTGCTGACCAATGTAACTAACAATAAGGTAAACAGATTATTTAGGAATTTATGTTGCTTTGACTCACTAATCCTCGCACCTTGTGTTGAACTGTTAATTCATAACTGCAGTTTGTCCTGTTCCCCATGAGCATTTACATGGATTCATGGTATCACTGATATGTAAATGTTCATAGGGAACAGGAATTTACATTGATACAATTTGACTGCTGTTTAACACACAATTAAAGATTTTTTTTAAAAATGGTCTGTCATCCCTGGGATATAATAAGGGGTGGTTTTTTTATTTTTTATTTTTTTTTTAATATACAACTATATTTGCAGTTGCTAAATCTTCTCATAAACAATTAAATTTCCAAATACTTAGGTAGTTCTGTGAGCATCTCTTGAAAGACACAGTGTATCTGCCACTAAACAATGTTTTTAAAAGTACAGACAGCTCAGTTTTAAAAGATTTTTCATATAAAGTATTTTAGAATGAGACAATAAAAGTAGTTTACTTGAAAGCAATTGTACTTATTAAAGTGTATTAAAGTTTATTAAAGTAAATATGTTCCATTAGTTTTAAACATTCATAAGGCAGATAATAGTTTTATATGGAAGTGTTTTATTTTTTTAGTAATTGAAAATGGTGTGTGGTATTTGTGAAGGAAAAGAGTCTTTAAACTTAGTCTTAAGTGCCTTCTTCCTTTTGACCCTTTCCATATTATTATGTCCACATTGTTTGTTTACTAGCTTTATTAATATTTGATAACTGTAATAATTTCCATTCATGCCTCTCATTTGTCAGTTTTCTTGGGTCAGTCTTTTGGGTCATCTCTGAGCTCTGGTATTGTCCTACTGTTGGAAACAGGCTTCCTCTGTGATGTTTATGTCATCTGGCTTCTAACCAGGAGAATTGTCATTACTTTGTAAATTGTAATATTTGTAGTAGTCTTACCTGTACCTGTTACTGGAAAAAATAATGGTGAGCATTTACATTCTACTAAAATACTTGCGTTGTAATTAATTTATTGTTTTTGTTATCAGCCTGCAGATGTATTTCACTTTGAGGGAACAGTCTATAGCCATCACATGTCTCCAGTTGCTACAAAGCATTGTTTAATAGCAGGTATGTATTGGTTTTTAAGAAACAGATATGTATAGATATAGATAAATAGATAAGGTTTATAATAATAAGCAAATAATATTTCACTTGGGTTTTTTCTCTACTCTGCCTTATTTTTACATAAATCAAGTCTTCATAAGATGTAAGTTTACTGGTACAATAAAATAGTATCCATTAGTTGGATGATGTCAATGAGAGTATCATATTTGTTCTTCTGAAATAATGCATCAATCAGTTCTCCTTATGGATAAAATTCTTAGCTATAATTAGATTCTTTCATTACATAAGTTATCATTTAAAGGCTATTAGATCCAAATATAGCAAATTTTGTAAATAGATCTGTGTATTGCCTACATGTACACAATTTAACTATCTTTAGCAAAAGAATATTTGAGGAGGTATTTTTAAGTTTCCTAAGTACAGTCCTGTTACCTGCAGTTTCTAAATTTTATTTGTTACGTGGTAAATTTGTTTGGATTGTAAATGTAAAAAATGTAAGTCTATTAATAGAAGCATTGCTCTGACTAAATGAACAGCTAGCTCATTTCTAGCTTCTATTTTTTTGTCATTACTAAGATTATTTTGTTATTGTTCTCTCAAATGCTGGGGAGTTTTTTAGTTGTCTTTGTTTCTCTTGTTTCAGTTGGTACCAAAAGCCCCAAAGTACAGCTCTGTGACTTGAAGTCTGGATCCAGTTCTCACATTCTGCAGGGTACTTTTTAGTCTGAAACATAAATGTTAAACAATAACTACTTTGAGTAAAAACAAGTTCTGTAAAGAAACACTGTATACAATGTATCCTTTGTAAGTAACATGACTAATTTATTTATAGCCAGTTGTGTAAGTTACACTGTGGCAAATGGTTCTTCTGGGTGTTTTTCTAGAATTTATTAATTGTGGAATACAAATGGTAATCAATGCGCAGATAATACAGATGTTTGTTCATTTACATGACCTAATCAATACTGATTACTATTTGTTACATGGTTAAATGTAGTCATTGGCTTGGGGGAGTGTTATGGAGTATCAATAAGTGGTGTTTTACTTGGTCTTTAAAAAAAAGACCAAGTAAAACAACAGAAACTCACCAACACCCCCAAGAGAAGAACTCCCCTACCAAAACAAAAAGAACACTTCACTGCTTTTAACAAAATATCCCGTGGAGGTGTTTAAATGGATTTGTTTAGAAGTGTCTGATTTCTGTAGAACAAACTTTCTATAAAAGGATGTTATCAAATCCTTTGCATTTGCCTAATTCAGTTAAATGTAAGGTTTTATTGTTCTATAATCTTATTTTGGCACTCAATGAGAATTTGCCTTCTAATGTGTACTTTTTGGAGTGTCAGTATGTATACACATGTTCAAGAGAAGAAATTATGAGGCAAATCTTCATGCTTCAAACTGTAGAGGTACATTAAGTCAGACACAGCAATCTGCAAATGCTGCTTTATTTCTTCACTGGCCGCCTAAGTCTAAAACAAGCCTAGGTGATTTTTTATGTGATGCAGAGCTTAAGCCATCAAACTTCTGTGAACTGAATTGACTACAACAGGCATGTCATGTTCTGTTTAGTACCTGTGTCTTGGAAGCTTTTCCTATTAACCTGGTCATTACAGTGATTTGATTAATTCAGGAAAGTACCTACTGGAAGATGCACCAGGAACAAGATGGTTCATTGCACCTCTAAACTGCATTAGCAAAAATGTATTATATGATTTAGTTTATTTTTCAACAATATATTTCTGTTATGACCTGAAGTGTAATTGCAGTCCTTCCATTTAGGGCACCTTATCTTCCCATTGTCTGTATTTATTTAATATAAGTTTTAAATGTGTGTGTGTATAAAAAATGCCAAACTACAAACCAAAAACCATACATATACATTTACATGGACTTTTCAGATCATTGAGTCCAGCCGTTAACCCAGCACTGCCAAATCCACCACTGAATTATGTCTCTAAGTGCCACATCTATACATCTTTTGCATATCCCCGTGAATAATGATTCAACCTGGGCAGCCTGTTCCTGCCAGAATTTTGTTTGGAAAGTATGGGAATTATTCCTAATAGCCAATCAAAACCTCCATTGCTGCAACAGGAGAGGCTGCTTCCTCACCTTTTTTGAGGTGGCTTTAGAGAGCAGTAAGATCCCTCAAATCTCCTTTTCACCAGACTAAATACCCCCAGCTCCCTCAGCTACTCCTCGCAGGAGTTTTGCTCAACATCCTTCACTAGCTTTGTTGATACCTTAGTAGTGAAGGGAAAAAATGCTGCACTTTCAGGGCAAAACTCTTAGAGGACAAAATGAGTGAAGTTTTAATTGTAAGTATGTAAGGTAAATATAGTTTATATTGAACTTTATTAAAGGACTTGAAGAAAAATAAATGGGAAGTTCTTTCCATGTATGAGAATACCAGTGCGGCCCAAAAAGCTGTGACTGAGCTGTAATGTGTTTTGCATAGGTAAAACCATGTTTATTATCAAAAATCATACACATGTAATACTGTGTATATCACTTTCTGCTCACTGCAATCCCACTCAAGGAAGAAGAAGAAAGAAGTAACTTCTGTCTCTAGGTATTATAGTTTCAAAAAATTTAAATTGGTATTGCAATTCAAATAATTATTCTAGCTTGGTGCATCCTATACAACTAAATATTTGTTTTTACTTTCAGATATTTACATTAAATGGTGTGTATAATAAGCTTTTTTGTGTAATTCTTAGGTCATAGACAAGAAGTATTGGCAGTGTCTTGGTCCCCACGTCACGAATATATTTTGGCAACAGGAAGGTAGGTGTGTTGCTGAACTGTTAAATGCACTGGCATATTGGTCAGTAAACATTTTATATATTCTTTATGCAAACTTATTTCAATTCAAATGCATTTTTGGAGTTAATTTTCTTCATCGACTTTTACCAGTTCACAATTTTATGGCTTTTCCCTAGAAGAATGAAACCTGAAGAGCTGTAGAAGTCATGCTTATTTTATAGCAAGTTTGTACAGAGTTTTGGAACACTAACTGTAACTACTGGTATAGGATTATAAATGGTAGAATACGAAGGAGATACCCACTTCTTACTGTTTATTAGTGTGTGCGTTGCTAATCTGTGTTGTAGTAGAGTAAAACATGTCTAGCTCAAGTTACCATTCTGGTAATCACACTTACTTATGTCAAAGAGAATAACTTGGGTAGCTTAGCTGATGTAACTTTCTAAGCTACAGTAATTCAGTGAATATGGATTGTGTGTTGATATTCATGGGCCTTTTTTGTTTTCTGTCCAGACATTTTTAATGTAAAAAATCCTCTTGGCTTTTCTATAACTTTTGTGTATGTTAGCTTTTGATGATAGTGTCACATTTCTCTTCTCCCCTTTTAGATGCCATGTGTTTTTTTTTCTTTTACAGAGAAGAATAGCTGTTTCATAAGCTTAGTGGGATGTTTTTTAAAAAGTTTAATGAATCTACCAGGTTTGCAAACCTTTGGTTTTTGAAGTCAGGCTTCAGAAAGGCTCATCAAAGTTGGGAAATGTTTTAACAGTATGTTATTTAGGAGTTTGCTTGTTTGTGGGGTCTTTGTTGTTGTTTGTCTTGTTGTAGCAGATGGAAAATTGTTTGCTTGTGCACAACTTCTGTACAATAGATCTGTGATAAAAAAAGCCCAAATTCTCAGACCACTAGTACAGACAATGCTGGGGTCTTTAGCTACAACGAAATAATTAGCAAGTTTATTCCCAGGCTGTGTATGTATGCAAGGGTGTTAAATTATAATCAAAGAGACAAATGTGTTGTGTTAACAGATGAAGATTCACTCTTAGATCTTGATAGTGTACCAGCTAAAGTTATTAATACATGTAGATAAAAGTCTGAAGTCTCTCTTAAAATATTTTAATGGAATTGTGTTGACCTGGGTGTGCCCACATGATGAGTGGTTCAGAACAGTTGCTGGAACAAGGTGAATGCCAAGAAGTTGACCAAAGACAATTCCTGAACTGTCCTGAATTGAGTGGTGCACTCAAGTTTCCCTGATTATGCAAATCTGTTTTCCTTAGTGCTGATGGCAGAGTAAAATTGTGGGATGTGAGGAGAGCTTCTGGGTGTCTGAGTACACTTGATCAGCACAATGGGGAAAAGTCCAAAGCATCTTCTGAGGCAGGTAATACAAAATATAACTGGTGGTAATTCATGTGTAACTAGAATCATTCTCGTATTTCATGAAAGTTTTGAATACTAAGACTATCAAGGAGAGTAGTGATAATCCAGTTGTTACTTAGTGCATAAGAGAAGCCATTCAGCTTTGTTTAGTTACTTTTGTTACAGAGTCAGTGTTTGTTGTTTGGGACCTTGTTTAGAAGGATTGGCTTAACAACAGCAGTGTATCTGTTCTAAATGACTTTCCTTTAAAGGGGAAAATTCTGTTCTCTTTCTTGTGAGTGGAAAAATTAATTTATGCTGTGGATTAGCTTTTATGTAAATACAAAATTGATTGAAATTCAAGAAATTATTGATAGGAAAATGTTCTAAAGAAGGTTAGTACTTGGTCAAAAAAAGAAATATTGTTTAATGAAACCAAAATTCGATTTAACTCCAAAGATAATTGGTGCTATTTTATACATTCGTTTGAATACCATGTTGAGTTGTTCAATCACAACATCTTTCTTTTCAACTTTATTTCTGTCTGAAAGGTCCAAGATTTTTTTTTTTTGTTATCTAATATCAGTTTTGTAGGCTGGTGTATTTAATTTATTGAAATGTATATGAACTAAGCCAACAGCAGGTAATAATTATTTGCTAATAAAATCTTTAAAAGGCAGTTTTACACACTTCTATCTAAAAGGTAGGTCTAAATTAGGTCCTGCAATATAGTATAATACAGAGAAAGCTTATCAGAGCTGACCAAAAGCTACAGCATGTTGTTGAGGGCATTGTCCAAATGCCTCTTTGAGCACTGACAGGCTGGGGGCTTCAACAGCTGGATGATAAATTGAACAGATCTGACCCTTGAACTGCACCCTGAGGAGCACTGCTGGTGGCTGTTAGCTGGTGAGATGCTTTTGTAAACAAAAAATTAAATTGTTTTAAACTGAATTTGCCATTTAAACAGCACTTCCAGTGTTCCACATTAGTAGAGTAATGGAAGTAAAAATGTGTATACAAAGTAGTAATTCTCCTCTAGAAACCTGAGACCTGAGCTCTTTTTTCTGGCAGCAAATACTGCTCACAATGGGAGAGTTAATGGTTTATGCTATACAAATGATGGACTTCATCTGCTAACCATTGGAACAGATGATCGGATGCGACTCTGGAACAGCTCCACTGGAGAAAACACATTAGTAAGTTTTCAAGGAACTTCAGTTGTATTTTTACTTCCACTTGATTTTAGGAGATTTATAATTTCTGCAGATGTCAGTAGAACTTGTAATTCATTTTTGTAAAGGATGTGGCTGCTTAATTTCATCACTAGAAAATTTGGTGAAAATGTTTTTCTTCCAGATTTCTTCTAGTTAGTATAAAGAAAAAGAGTATGAAGAAACCTGGGTCTACTTAAAGATTGGATATGATAGCTCTAAGTTCATGAATTGGAGAGTATCTATAATTTGAGAGTATGCTATAAAAATTTCATACAGTAACAAAAACTTTAACAAACAGTGACTGTTGGTAGAAAGTTTTGGGTTTTTTAAACTATTAGTTGCCAATGTAACATCTATAGAGCAGTTGGCCATACCTGAGAGTTTCACTGGCTGCCTTTCTTGCAATTCTCTGTTTTTGTGGAATCTCTCCTGTGAAGTTGCATGGCAGTTTTAAAAATATTTATTCATCCATCTATCTGGATTTCTGTTGTAATCACACAGCAGCAGGAATAAGGGGTGGGAAACGTGTCAAACCTCTACTGTTATTCCAGTCCTTACAATGACTTCTGGACTCTTTTATGCTGAAGGTTCATGTTTTAATTTTCTATTCAGTAAAGAAGATTGTTTTCTTTATTTATTTTGAAGGAACATACTAGGTAAGTCAGTATCCATGGAATTTTAGTAAGCTGTAATTATGGTCTGTCATTGCAATCAGGAAAGAAAGAAATTTTGCTACACCTCAGAAATCTTTTAATTCTGCTGCTTAGTTTCAGAACAGAGCAATAATAATTCCTTATAGATATTTAAATAAAAAGACTTCTCTCCATGCTACCTGTATTTGCCAGCTTGTTCTCAATACCTCATACACAAACATCTTTTTATCTTCAAATCACCACCAGCAAAGTAGATAATAGTTTGTTCACTCACCTATTACCAGCTTGATCACTGTTTCTTTGGTTTTTCTGTGCATGTTAGTTCATTGGCTTCTTTCATAGGCTGTTTTAGAATTTTCTAATCTGGTGTGGAATAGCTTGACCCTGCTTTGATTTTTCAAGTCCACAGTTAGATTGTTCAGAGTACTGTATTTTCACATACTGCTCGGAGATATTGCTTAACATAATTTTAAGTCATCAGCAAACAAATATTTATTTGTACAAGTAATACAAATTCACCATAGTCCTTTTATTTCCCTGACTGGCCCATCCTTTTGACCTAAATAATTTTTTTCTGTATCTTTCAAAAGGTATAGAAATAAAGCCATACGCATGATTTTCTCTTGACAGCTCACTGTTGTGTGCAATGTTTACAAAGCTCTCTGTGTTAATCTTAAATCCCTCTACCTAAAACTGAAGCCTAGAGTTAATGAAAAAAAAAATCCCCATTGTGAAATCTTTTGACTATAAGCTAAGAAATTTATGAAGTTAATCAGGTAATATTCTAATGCAACACATTTTCTTAATGAAAAAAAATAGTCAAAATTGTATTGCTTTGTTTTAATTAAATTTGTTTAGAGGAAGGCTATACTCTTTCTATGAATATATTTCTCTATCTCCTCCTAAATACACTTTCGATGTCTGTTAGGGCCTAATAAGACCAATGCAACCAACATGTTTGGAAACTTCACTTTCAGTCTTTTGTGAGATATTTATCTGTATAAGACTTGTCAATTACTTGAAACTCCATAAAACTATAGCTTGAGACATTGATACAGGTGTTAATAAGGTGCTTTTATACTATTTTAATTTGCAAGGCTTCCCTTACACCTAACCTAGAAATTTTTTCTAAGCTACCCTGGCAGCGAACAGTCCAGTATTCTTTTGTTGAATTTCTAAATTGATTCATTGTCTCATACCTTTTGTAACTAATATTGTTGCTGTTACTGTTTGGGTTTTGATTGCTATTTCAAGTAAATTGTTTTTATCTCAACCTGTTATCACTGCCTTTTGTGATTTGAATCTGAGTTAGGTTAGTGAGTGGTTTTAGCACTATTACTGAATTGGAAAATACCATTCCTAAACCACAACAGGTGGTAATTCCTGAACCTTGTCTAATTTCAGTGGGGATTTAGGTGCTTGATGCAGATCTGGCATGCAACAGCCTGTGCAAATCCTATTTCTTAGTGTGGAATTGCTAATTTTTAGGCATTTCTTTCTTTCTCTTTCTTAAAATTGATATTAAGAAGAGTAAACTGTTTTGAATATAAAAATAAAACTCTTGATATGTAGAGAATGTTACTCCCCCTTTGTATTATTGATAGACATCTCTAGTTTGAAATATCAGGAGATAAATTAATATAACCCAAAAATAATTTTATTGAGGATTAACCATTAAGTAAAATAGACTTTTTCATGTAGTTTCCTGTGGGTTTACTTAATAGCTGACTACGTAATCTATGTGATCTTTCATTTTGCAGGTGAACTATGGGAAAGTCTGTAATGAAAGTAGGAAAGGACTCAAATTTGCCATCTCTTGTGGCTGTAATCCAGAGTTTGCCTTTGTTCCATATGGAAGTACCATTGCTGTATATACAGTTTTCACAGGAGAACTGATAACTATGCTTAGAGGGCATTATAGTACTGTCAACTGCTGTGTATTTCAACCTCATTTTCAGGTAAGTGAAATACAAGTAGTATTCCAGACAAACAGGAATATTTATGCAGATTGACATACCATTTGCACTATAAAAGCATTCACTTTTCAGGGTATGCTTTAATCAAAGATCATTAAAGGGAGTGCTGTGGTTTACATGTCATCCAGGAAAAGTTTAGTCAAGTTTTTCAGATGACATTTCCTGGATTAGGTTCCTTCCACTGCTTATTTTGTCTCACATATGTAACTTTTCAATATATCTTTAGTAATTTTTTGGCTTGGGTAGTCATTAATAAAGCATATGTGTGAAGGCTTTTGTTTTCTGTAAAACTGAAGGAGAGTTTTCTTTCTCAGAGATAGCTCAGGCTAATCACAGTGAGAAAGAATGTGAAGTGCATTAGTACTGCTGTGAGTACTGAGAAGGCTCTCAAGTACTTTGCTGAGATGATCTTGCTCAAATGCCTGTAGTTACACTTTGGATAAAGTCTTGATAACATCATGAGATTCTTAAATTAATCAGAGAACATTTCACCTGAGAAATACTGTAGCATTACAGGGACTCATGGTACTGACAGATTTTTTTTTTTCTTCTTCTCTGCCTTTTTTTCCTTTTCCAATTCCTCTCTGGTATATTTTTCTCTTGTAATAAAGAGTTAAGGATGACAAAGGTTAATTTGTTTGAGATGCTTTAGAACAGATTGTTCATATGGCATGTGTTGTGCCAAGAGCAAAATGGATGATGGTACAGATTTTCAGGCCATTACAATGTTTGCTCTCATGTGCTAAGGATCGTACTTCATGTTTCAGCTCCTCCTTCCTTGCCTGAGCTCCTCCTTCCTTGTTTCTGAGTATCAGGCAGAAATATTTGAGGCAGAAGGGGCGTGTAGATACGTTTTCATGACTTCTCATACAATGCATCATAGAAGTGACTCTGGTAGCTTCTGCTTTGAGTAGCTTTGACTGAACCACTGAGACTGTATCACTGAGACAGACTTCACTGAAAATTACAGACACATTATGGACATGCGATAGACCCCATTCTAATAAGCCTTGCTAGACCTGGAAGGCAGTTCTGGTATGAATAGTCAGTGAGATGCATCAATTGCAATATTCACATTGTGGCTAAAGTACATCTTTTCCAGAATGTTCTTGAAAAGCTTTTTGTCTTTTCAAGAGTAGTTTCCCAACAAAACTTCTAGTGTGTTTATGTAAAGTTATCTTTGGTGTTATATTTAATAAACTGAAGAGATGAGGCTAACTAGGTCTGTCTGCAAAACATGTTTTACTTGTTTTACATGTGTTGGCTCTACCTTTTAAGATCTATGGTGTAAGATCACTTGTGTGCGCATATGCACACAAGAACTCCATCAGTCACTGTATCTAGAAGTTTGTGAGGTCAACAACTTCATTTGCTATCTGATGTGACTCTTGATTCTTTTTCAGAAGCACTTTTTTCCAGAGTTCAGTTCTGTACTGTAGAGCTGTGACTGGAATTTTTTTTTGTAAATGTTGTGCTTTCAGTTGTATTAGTTAGTCTAAGAAACAGCATTGCTATATGTCATGGTTTGACACTGGCCAAATGCACCCAACAAGAGTCATTGGCTAACCCTCTCCGACTACAGTTTGGGCAGAGGGGAGTGAAAAAAAAACTAACAAAGAGCTCATGAGTTGAGATAAGGATTGGGAGAAAAACATTACATTCTAAGGGCAAAACAGTTTCAAATTTAAAGGTATAAAGCAAATCTATTGTTAACAGAATAAGAGGAGGATAATGAGAAGTAAAACAAGCCTTTAAAGCACCTTTTTCTCTGCAGCCCCTCCCTCTTTTCCACCAACAGTGCAGGGAGACAGGGCATGGGGGTCTTGGTCAGTTCATCACCTGAGATAATTTTCCGTTCACTCAGGAAGAGAAGTCTTTTCTCTGCTGTGCCGTGGGGTCCATCCCACTGGCAAACAGTATTCCCAAAATGTCCTGGTGTGGGTCACAGGGGCTGCAGTCCTCTAGGCTGCTCTGCTTTGGAAACAAGGGCCCTCTCTCCATCTCTAGAAGCAGGGGCCCTTTCTTTCTATTCAGGTCTCTCACTAGATCACAGCTTTCTCTGGCATCCAGCATGAGCACTTTTCCCACTGCATCCCCTGTGGACTTTGGGCTTTACAGGGGGACAGCCTGTTTCACCATGGTCCTCCCCATGGCCTGCAGGGGAATCTCAGCTCTGATGCTTGGAGCACCTTCTCCCTTCTTTGTCCACTGACCTTGGTGTCACCACGTTCTTTCCCCTCACATGTGCTCACTTCCTCCTCTTCTCTGATTAGAAGAAGAGTAGCTGCTCGTAGGTACCATTGCCAACAAGTTCTACCAGTGCAGAGATTGCCGCGGGTGTCTCAGCGCTGAGCGCTGATCTCAGATCCGCGCCGGAGCTGCTGGCCGTGCTTTCGCTGCTGGCCGGGCGGCCCTGCCGTGGCACCGGCGCCGTTTGAGGCCTCTCCTGGTGCGGGTGCCAGCGGGGAGAAGCCACCCTGCCCCTGCCCTTGTGCCCCTTGGGCAGCTCGGCTGGCTCGGGGCAGCCAGGCTCACCCCGGCCACACCGAGACGGTGCTGCCCACGGCGCCTCGCCACCGGGAAAAACTGCATGTGTGCTGTTTAGATTTTCTTCTTAAACATGTCATCACGGAGTTACCAGCCTCTAACTGAGCCAGCAGCGTGTCCTTCTTCAGAGTTATCAGAGATTGGCTCTGTCAAATATGGTGGGAGCTCCTGGCGGCTTCTCACAGAAGCCACTCCTGTGGCCCTCCCTCACCACCAAAAAACCAGGTCATGCCAAATCAACACATTCTAATCAGGATGTCAACCCCAAATGTAGTGGTTCTGTTATTTTCACTGTGTTCACATGTATACTTTCAAGTATCTTATCCTATCTTGAGACAATTAAGTGCATTCATCAATCATGTAATTTCAATAAAAATTATGATTTTGCCAGTAAAATTTCTTTCTTGAGAATGTAATGTTGTTTGTAAAATTTATAGTTGCCTCTTCTATTTTACTCTCTCAAGCATTATTAAATCAACATTCTGCAAAGTTATTCACAGCTGTGCATTTGTATTTTTTACTAGTTGTAAGAGAAATCAATTTTGCTTAATAAAACCTGCTCTATTGCAAACTCTGTTGGTGAATATTTATATACCTATATTTTAACTTTACAGTAACTGAATAATTTTAATAATCTTTTCCATTGTCATGTTTAAGATATAAAAAATGTCCATTCTTGTCTGCATTATTCAACTTTTCTTTGAATGGCATGTTAGCTCGGTTTCAGCTTTGGAATTTTTAAGTACATATCAAAACATAATTAAGCAAGTCAGAAGATTTCCTTGATGGTTCTTTTAAGTCTCTCTGATGTAAGCTATGTATACATTGGTGAAATGTGTAGCAGATGGCTTTGTAACTTTCTTGTTACTTGCTGGCACTTAATTGGACTTTACTGCGCTGTGTTCACGGGAAACATGGTCTAGATCTTTTCCGTAGTTTTGGCCATTTCCGTCTAGTATTCTTTGTCATTAAGAGTGTTCTTCATATTGATGGTCTTCTAAACTTTTTCTGGTGACTGACTTGTGTCCTACCCATCCTCAAATCTGGTCCTTAGATTTTTCTGACTATTTTTTACTGAGTTCAGAATTTCTTATTGATTGCTGTCAGTCCCTCATGTTCTTTCTGTTCATTAACTGTATTTTAATTGCTGTCTTATTTTCACCTCACAACTAGAATAGGCTCTAAGAAGAAACTTAAACTTTGCACCAATTATGTATTTGAGATGAGAAGTGTCTTCTGTTTGCTTGGAACCATATAATCAAATGTGATCACTGATAACCAAGCAGCTAGTTATTTGAAATTCAGTTGTACTAGTCTTTATCTATTCTTATACAAACTAATTAGCATGTTTGTGTTGAATACCTTTTATGTTTGAGGTATGGTACAGAGCTGTCTCCAGAAAATGGTGTGAGCTTTAGTTAGTGTGTGTATATTTGGCTTTTCTGAAAAGTTAATAAGATGTTAGACTACTTGAGTAATAAGAACTGCAGAATTTGGCCCTTTAATAAGAAGCATTAATTTAATAGGAGGTCAGTAATTTCAAGGGTGGTGTGGAAGAGAAAATCTTTATTGTGCAATCAATATCTTAGATGATGTTTACAGTTGGATCTAATACACTGGATACCTGTGTGCCATATTATCTGCTTAGAATGATTTAAATAAACAAGCAAGACCTATGTTTGCCTTTCAGAAAAAGAAATTGCGTAAATCATCATACATGAATAACGTGTCATAAAATAGTAGGCATGCAACAAGAAGCAATTTTGATTTGAATTATAGCTGCTCATACTATTCAAGAAATGCTAGTGACATCTGCAAGGGTATTTGGCAAATCCAGTAGTTGGCTATTACGCAAAGTTAACTGAAAGTTAAATCAGGTTTTATTTGCAATCTTTCTGTATTTTGTACTATAAATATGCACAGAGCATGTTTGTAGAGCAATATACGTGTCTGTCTTGTATTGTACCATACTTCTACATAGAGGTCACTAGCTGTTCTTTTGACTGACTTATGGTGTGAGTCACTAGTTTAGGTAGTAATAATTAATTGTAAGTATTGCTTAATGCAGTGGATATTAACTGAAGATCTTGCCATACCAAGATCAAAAAGTGAGACAAGTGGTAAGAAGAATTAAGTGGAAGTATGCTGATGTCACTGAGACATTGTTCACAAGGAGTTGTTTTGGCATGGAAAGATCTTTTAAAGTTGTTAGTGATATTCTATATTTTATCAAAGAGAGAAGGCCAAGTAGAGTACGGCTGTCAGAATAAAGTAGAAATTGACCTATGCTTTGGTGTAACATACCTTCTTTTAAGCAGGGTAAATACAATGGTTATCTCTCTTAAAATTGTAAACTCTAATCTTGAATGTTTTTATGCGTTCACAACTTCAGAGTTTTAAAAGTACAGCAGCTCACTTGAAAGTTTCTGCACCAAATGTCAACATAGTTCATGTAGTTTTAATTATATAGAAATTATATAGGAAACTTCCTGCAAAGGCATACCTGTGATAATGTATTCAGCTTACACTGAATCAAAGTACTCATAGCATGCACATATGCAGAGAGTTGCTAATTTAAGTGTAAAAGCCAGCATACTTAAAGCAAGGCTTTCATACTATCAATCTGAATACCACAAAAAAAACCTTTTTATGTTTCATTCAGATAGTTTAAATACATGACAACACTCAGGTATTGTCAGACACTGCATGTAGTAGGCAGGAATGTAGTTCAATGTTGAAGGCATATGAGAATATCTTCATACCTGTTCATTTAAGTAGCACTTTAGAAAAGTGCAAAATCTACTGCAAAGATGGTGTTAGTGTTTCTCACCAGCAAAGTTTCCTCATCTTAAATTGATAGAGAAGTCTGTATTTCATTTAGTACAGAACTAAGAAAATTAAGATGTATTTGGCTCACACCTATTTGGTGTAAGGACTGTTTGTTGCCATGTGTTGCAGGGCGCCTTGTGCAATGGGATCTCAGTCCTTAGTCATTTCCACAATAAATAGAGTTATTTATATTAAAAGCAATAAATTGGTCTTTCTGATCTATGCCTTCCCAACAGAGTACATGCCTCACACTATACTTGTTCTTTTCCTTCCCTAGGTGTACTGAAACTACATTTATTTAATACTTCTTTGTTCCATACATACGCTCTTTTCTGACGTGTATTACTAGATACACTGGTATTTACTAGTTTCTTGATTATTTTGAGTTCATTCCTGGTTTTTAATTAGAATAAAATATTTTCCCTTTTTTTTGTTTTTGTATGTTTTTTTGTTTTTGTTTTTGTTTTTACTTCTCCATAAACAATCTCTTATTGTTCCTAACTGTTAAAAAAGGTGTCTTTTCAGGAGACAAGAGAGAGGGAAGAAGAAAAATGTATTTAAGCAATAAAGTTCCATTTCAATGTGGATTTTGCTGTTTTGGTGAACAATCTGGGAAAAAAATAAAAAAACAAAAATATAAAAAAAAAATGTTTTGTTTTGGCATATTATTTAAAGTATGCCTACTTAACCAGATGATAATATAAATTAGAAAATGACTATTTGCCTTTATTTTTGAATAATATTCTCTACCTTTTTTTTTCTGCCCTGTACGGTATCTGTCACTCTTCAGTAAATTTGTGTCAAAGTAACTTTTGCTTGTTTTTTTACAGGAACTTTATAGTGGTAGCAAAGACTGCAATATCCTTGCATGGATACCAGCTCCACGAGAGGCAGTTCCTGATGATATTTCTGAAAAGGTAGTGAATCTTTGAGTTTGAACTGTATTTTTTAATGGCTGTTATGCTTGGGCAGGTTATGAACTATGTGATTCACCATCAGCATTTTTAACAATTCCTAATGAAGAGGAGAATCAGCTATCATTTCTGTGCAATCTTTTGATTCTGGTAGGGTTTTTAGAAGTTTTCTCTTATAGTCCAGTCAAATCTTCTGCAGGTTGCTAACTTCCTACTTAGTTAAGAGTAGTTAATGTCATTTGACTATGGGTCTTTCAAATTATGCTTCTTTAATTTCCAAACTGCTTTCTGCAGCTAGTCCTGTTTTTGACTTGTAGAGGTGCTAGATTGTATTTTAAATTGTTTAGGAATATACTGTGTATTAAGCAGTAATACTTCCTACACAAATATTTTTTATGTGAAAATATAATAAAGGAGTTTCTAAATAAGTTTATTTTTGTGCCCAAGGCAAGACATTCAGAGTGATTGCAGGGAAGATCATATGTATGTCTGGTTTCCAATAGAGTACTTTCTGTTTCAAGCAAAAAATATTTCAATGAACAGCCTGAGTGGGAAAATGTCAATATTTTAAGGCACTGAAACCATTTACAGAATCAGTCTGATGAAATGTACTAATGTTGAAAAATAAAGGTTTTGGCCCACAGCATATGAAAATTCCACTTTTTAAAATTTCAGCATTGTTCCATTTTAGATGGGGAAATTATAAGAAGCATAAAATTGTTGTAACATTAGCTTTTTGTAAATTTTTGTATTTCCAAACTATCCTACGCTTAAGCAGGAACAAAAAACATAGTTCCAAAGGTTTGATACCCTAAATTCAAAATGTGTTGACGTGAAATTAACATTTTTGCTGTGAAAATTTTGATGTGAATAAATCGTAATTTTTTTAGTCGGAAAAAAACCCAAAAACCCACAGCAAGAAGTTTATTTGCTTAGCTCTGATTAGAGCTACTCCTTTAAATTTGACACAGTGGCAGTATGTAATATATACCATTGTTTTGAAATCTGTTAAGCTACAGCTGCTGTTAGCAAATGCTGTAGATGAGCCCTGTCTCTGTAAGAAGCTCTTCTGGTGTCCACAGGCCACTAATTCCTGCTGCCTCTCAGATGCTAGAATAGGCATTTGAGTGCTTGTATTAACAGAATCTGAACCCAGAATAGAAGTAAACAAGAAAAAGTATTTACCCTAAGTGATTGTGATTCAGTATACTGCATACAAACCCTGTAGTTGGACCCTAATGGGGCTGAGGTGAGAAATATTTCTTGAACGTGGATAGAGGCCAGGACTGCTTCCTGAAACTGTAGTGCTAAGTTATGATGGGCTGAGGATATTATGACCTAAATTAAAACACTGGCACACAATAAGCACAGTTATAACATTTGTTACGTTTTGTACCAAACGTTTGTAATACTTCCAGTCAGTCCTCTAGACACTTTGTGCTGAAATTGGAATTAAATACAGTGCTACTTCTTTTCATAATTTATCATGTCTCTAATCAGCAGAATGTCCAAGAAAATAGTTAAAAATAATCCAGTACTCATGAAAGATAGTTTGTCTACGTGTAGTAATTTAAAAAGTACATTTAGCTTTACCTTTATTTGATGATAGTATTTTTAATTAAGCAAAACACTGAAAATTTTTATTTTCTTTAGTCTCTGCCTCAACAACGTTTAAATCCAGCATATGAAGATGCATGGAGCAGCAGTGATGATGAAGGCTGAATTTAAATTATGAGCTGATATAAAATTGACATTCAGGCACTGCATTCACAGACTTTATCTACAGAATTTAACATTGTTGGATTAATCACAACTGGATTTTAGGTACAGTTCTGTTAGAGCTTGGTCTTTCAGAAATAAGTTTCCACTGCTCTCTGTGTTTCTTTGTCACTGTAAAGTTAAATCCAAAGGATTACTTTTTCATACTTGCTGACTTTTGTACTTAAATATTTTGTACATACACATTGATATACTTTATTCAGTGTTGAACAGGTGATAAATTAAAAATAAAAGCCCTTGGGAGCAGTCAAAATTACATTGTTTCTCTTATCATTAGTACATTAATACATGAGGAGATAACCCATTCATTTTTAAGATATATGTTACAGAGGATTTTTCATGAAAGAGGGCAAGCTCGGAAATACTTATAACTTACTTTTATCAATGTCTTGGTGGACCATTTTTAAGTGTTTGTGGGCTGTGGGAGTCAAGAGATTTTTTTGCCTGTTATTTTTGCATTTTCAATTTTGTATTTTTTTTTCCACAAATGCAGTATTTACTTCAGAAAGAGGTATAGCTGGGATCCTCTGTTTAAGTATTTATATGGTGAACCTATCATCTAATATCTGAATCTGCCCCAGAAAGCTAAGAGTAGAAACTATTTTAGAGTTTTTGTTGTTCCTGTTAGCAGATTTTTAAGATCAGTCTTCTATGTATGAATCACCCATCCTTAGTAAACATGAAGGATTCCTGGACAGAAACAGGGTTGAGGTACAGTAGAAGGCGGAGATCATATTTCAAGTTAATAATATTGAATGTAGTCCTTTCAAATTGTTTTCATCTAAAACATTTTGTGGTCCTAATGCCTGCTCTGTTTTGAAAGGGAGGAGTTTTGTGGGGTTACTATCTCATCTCAGTCACTAGTTTGTGCTTCAGACATTATGTAGACTCTGTCACTAAAGAATGTTTTCAGATTGCTTAAAGCATCACCAGCAAAAGTACCGGTAAAAACAGGTGCAATATAAAAGCAACATTATGACAAGGTTCATTGGCAAGGTTCACTCTTAAGGGCACACTGAGGAAAAGCAAACAAAAATCCAGAGTTGATCAATCCAGTCCAAAATAAACTAAAAATGATGCCACGTAACTTATAACTGAAGTTGAATGATTTAGCAAAGGACTTATACAGGATTTACTATACCACAACAGTATCTTACTTACAGACCTAACTCAAAAATCTATAGTACTTAGAGAATCTAAGAGAGCAGCATTTCTTGTGCATTTGGTGCAGAATGTGCACGCTTGCGTGCACAGACACAAAGAGCCTGTACTCAGTGAAAAATTCCCCTCGAAGGTGGTGAAATGCCCACTTCAGATGCCTTTGTGAAGGGTGGGGCCTCAAGGAGTTGGAGGTATCACTGTTCAGGGATCCTCTGAGTACAGAAAGCTTGGAAGTTCCCTGGCTCTGAGAGGCCCCACTCAGAGGGGCTTTGCTGGTCACAGCTGCTGCTCCAAGAGAGCTCAAAGGGTCTCAGTTTGGAGCACTGTTTGCAGGGCTGCAAGAGAGGGGGCTTTGGTCATAGCAATGCTCCATTCTGGCCACACTTCAGGTTGGAAATTCTATTTGAGAGTGTAAGACGAAAACATATTGTCCTACTTGGGTTCTCATTCAGGCATAAAAAGTGTCCAAGGCTGTTCATTAAAACACAGGAGCTCATAAGACATCACAAATTCCTGTGAGCATACTGTATTTTTACTGGTAAGTTAAGAGAGGCTCAGTCTGGGTGCTGTTCCTAAGGAGCTGTTCCTCAGATCTCATCAGGAGAGGGATTTGATGCACTATTGCCAAATAACTTTCTACACACCAGTTTTTGCCTAAGTTGCATCATGAATTAATGCAATGTGAGATTCAGCTCAAGAGGAGATGGGCTGTGAAATATTTGTCCAAGTATCTTCTTACCCAGATGCCATTAGGTTTAGTTGAACATAGAAATTAGTTGCCTTGGGGGCTTCTTGCACCTACTGGCAGCTAATATCTTCTTCATAGGAGTGCTTCCAAATCCTCTTCTGATATTAGTTGTTGGTGGTATTATTTTCCCTCTTGGCTGTTTTTCTCTGCTGGAATCAGAGGTGTTTCTGATGAGGAAATGAGAAACACCTGTCTCTCATGTGGGCAAGAATCCAGACTCATTCTACAACCCAGCTCCTGCAAGCCTTCTATGTAATGGCAGTTGCTGGTATGTGGTGTTCAGGTTGCAAGGTTTAAAACCTCTTGGTACTAGTCAGCATCTCAAACACCAATTTGTATGAAAATTCTACTTCAAAGAATGGCATTTTTGCTGTTATTTCCTTCACTACTTCTTTCTGTAGTTGTGTTAAATTTTTTAAGCTTTCTCTAGAAAAAAATGTATTTTATATTTTCTGTGTTCTTATGGTGGCTGTACTTAATTACTAAGTGTTGGAGTTTTTAAAATGAAAAATTATAAAGAGCAGTGAAGGTGTACCATATATGATTTCTCACTGCCAAGAACTAGGTACTAAGCCAACACCATCAGTTGCAACTGCATTCTCTTTCTTGTCTGTAAGTTAAATGTTATAATTAAATCTGAGTTTTCCCCTTTGTTTATGCCTTTCTGCTTATATGCTTATGGCATTAATTTTTGTAGTAACAAAACTCTTTCAGAACCCAAAATGGAGCAAGTAGAGTGGTACAGACTTAATCATGCTTCCCATCCTTACCCATCAGTCAGAAAAAAACACATCTAAAAATCTAATCAGATTTCAAAATGGGTGCTCTGTTCATACTGGAATAAAAATATTCACTTGAGAGTCAATTAGCTCATAGCTGGATTTTTACTGCTGTTAAGAACGGTAGAAGAGTTTAAGAAGAGAGCTTAGGCTACAATGAACTGCATTTCCTTATCTCACTAGTGGTACTGGGATTTAGTAGTCCTACTGTATCAGAGAACATAGAGAATCTAATCTTAGATTCTAGAGAATTTAATCTTTTCAGCCTGTTCTGGGAATTGAATATTGCTTAGAAGACTTTCTTTGTCTGCCAAGGTAGAGATTTTTATTTGAGCTTGATACAGTAAGTATCAAAATATGCAGAAGAATTCATTTGTTCTTACAAGAGATCAAAGAGTTTTCTTTCCCTTCTAGCCTAAGGAAACAATGAAGGTGGAGTCAGACTGAGCTAGTCCAACTGAAGAAATTCAAAGAGCCTAAGACAAGTCTCCTTCAGCTTAAGTGGAAGTTGAGTTCTGTGGAAGCAGTAAGCTAGAACTCTGATTATTTATGCCTAGGTTATGATGCTCAGAAAGTATCTGATATTAAGATAACCAGGAAAACCTTGTTCTTTCTTTTCTTCCTGTGGACCAATCTGGGAGAAAGCCTTAGCACATGAGAATTACTATATAGCTATCTCCCAAGTAGTGGGAAAAACAAATTAACACCATATGCTTACCTCCCTTTGCCCTCTTTTCTGTGCCTGGTATACTAGCTCTTGCACACAGACTGACAAGTCTTAAAATTTAGGGAATTCTCTGCTACCTTTTTTTCATTGTTTGTAGTCAGGCCAGGCTTCTCACAAGACATCTGGGTTTTTTTTTAATCAAGAATGATTTCCTCAGTCAGCTTAGGACACAAAATTTTAGAACCTCGTCAAAGTAAACCTGAAAAAAGTCTCAGATTTTGCAACATCAATAGGTTGTTAAGTTTTTCTTCCCTTTTTTTTTAATACTTGTATTATAGTTCTTATCTTACCTTGAATGTGTACATACACATTTATCTATGCACACAAGATATAAAAGTATTTGAAATACCACTGCTTTGGCACCACTGGAGGATAGTTCTTGGTTTTGTTCCTACCTTATTTTCACATGGAGGCAAGGGTCTGGTTCACACTGGTAAGCTCCTCAGTGCACACTGGCCTAGCATCTGCTGTAGTGAGTAGGTAAGCTTACTGCTAGCTTAGTACACATAAAGTTTGCAATACCTAGTCACATTATGGGCATACCAGTTAAACAACAACATCTGTGCAAATAGGTTTTTTTTAGCATGGTTAAAGTAGTCCATAAAGAAAGAGCTTGAGTATTGGCTGCATACTTAGCCACCAAGATGTGTGCTGAGGTTTTGGCACCTGAGAGAAAGCAGTGTATTAGTTTCAGTGGGCAGCAGTTTGTGGTTATAATACCCAACTAAACAAAAGTATGTAAAACATATCAAAAAAGTCCTTTTGTGTGGTTAAGGCTGAGTTGTGAAATGATCATGCCTTCCTTCATCCTTCACCGGTTTTGTTTTCTTTTAGTCTATTTTATAAAAATAATGGGAATGGAGGATAAAAAGGGATGACTGAGTGGCCAGGAATTCAGGCAGGTGCACAACTACTCCCCACATCTTCATCCCTTCTAATCATGTCTGTGTGTGTAGTCAGCCTTACCGACAGCCCACAGGCTCTGCCCAGATGACAACTAACCAATGTCATCCAACATGCCGGCAACCCTTCAACCTGTCCTGCCAAATTCCATTGAACCCAAAAGACTGAAAAGAAGGTATTTGGGGCTATTAAGGAAGCATTTTATTTACACATGAAAGAATATTTTAATTGCATAGGCATACAGCATTGTTCCTAATTTCCATTTTATCACCATTTGCCTTCAAATTAAGTTAGGAAAAAAACAGTGTATTTTTAGTGACACATTTTAGCTTTGTGCTAAGGAGTCTTTCAGACACTCACTGAGATCTGTACACTGGGAAGATTACAAATCCACCCTTTTCTTAGAGTTGTGAGGCAGAGATACATCTGCAGTCTTAAACAGGTTTTGTAATAAATTTCCTCATGCCAAAATGGAGATTATAATCAGCAGTTAAAATCAGTCCAACCAGTTATTTTTACAGCCATATGTTTGTAATCTAAAGTAACATGTTTAAGCAAGAACCAGGTAATGTATTCAGCAACAAAAATGATACGTATATGCCTTTGTTTAATACAAAATGAATTAACGTGAGAGGCAGAGAAAAGGGGCTTATTAAAAGATTTTTTTGCTGTTCTCTTCACATTCGGAAAATACTGAGTATTGTCTCTTTCTATTGCTTCTAATTGCAAAGCACTTATTGAACTGACTACTTTACATTAACTAAAGCTCCCAACAGAATTATTAAAACCTTCTAAGAAAATTTTGAATCATATTTTTAGAAAAGTTATCTCAAAATATTCATTATAAATAAAGAAATATATTATAATTTAGCTGGAGATCACTCACAAGAATTAAATTTAGTAGCCAGCCAGTTCCATTTGTATATAAAATTTAAGGCTGTTTCTTAATCTTCTCTGTTAGTATTTCAGGATTAGTATCGATTTTATCTGTTAGTATTTCTGAAAGAAATATAGCTCTTATTGCCTGCCTACAGTATTTTAATTTCATCTGCACAAACGTATCTTGGTCTGAATGATGGATCTTTAATATCGGAAAGGGGGGAGCCTGGGAAGAAAACACAGAGACGAGAGAAAAAAAGATAATCCTTTTGTTGGGCTTAGGACACTTCAGTTCTGCAGGCAGCAGTATGACACAAAGCTGTTAAGTTCAGCGGATGTGAGCAGCCCCACCGCACTCTGATCTGTCTGCCTGGGGGTGCTGCATTGGTTCACCCGGAGGGATGGTGCTTTGTGATATGCTTCTTTCCTATTTTCTGTAGGTACACTGTGTCAAAGGACACAATGAACATAGCTGTTTGGGGAGCCCATGTTTGCTGTGATAAAAGATACACCAGAGAGTAGGTGTATGTTAAGAATATCGAGTTCTCATGTTTTGTGGCAGTTAGAAGGGAGTGTCTTGAGTTGCTCAACAGTTAATTACTGTTGCTATCACCTCCCACACTGTTCTGTAATACTGCAGGAAATCAGCTGGGGATTATTCTCATGCTAGCAAAGATGAAAAAAAAATGTTTGGGGGTTTTATAAAAGAATAGATTTTCCCCTTCACTAGTTCTTCCAGGGGAGTCTATGGGCCAGAGAATATATTTTCATACCAGAATCGTGCATTATGGCTGGTGAGAGTTGAAGTTAAGCTAAGTATTCAAACAGTCTGATGCTGTTCAGTGGTTTTGGACTGTCACTACTGCAACAGGAGCCTTAGACTGAGCAGTTCTTGTACGCATCTGTGGGAAATGGTCGCATTTGGCATGTGCTTGGAATGTATTGCATGTTCTCAGGGTAGTGCACAAATTGTTTCCCAAGAAAAACGTAGTCTAGAGTTGGATGGGACTTTGACATCTGAATACTATTCATCATTATTTATAAAGTAAGTTTCCAGAACACTTAATTGTGTTGCAGACAGCTAATATACCTCAGGGCCTAAATGGATGTTTGAAATAGCTGCTTCATCCTGTTCTGCCACTCTGTTAACTATTGAAGTTTAGGTTGACTAATGAAGTATATCAAAGTAATTTAAATAACACTCAGCAATGAGCTTCTATATTAAATGTAGATACCTGTGATAATTGCTGAATCTTGTAGTATAAGAATTATATTTCTGCTTAGCAGAACTCCTCTGTGTTGGACTGTAGGTTTACTACTTAAGGAGGCTTGCTTTGTATGCCCTAAACATGTAAAAGGTCTTACTGGTACATCTCATACCAGTAAGAAGGTTGATTATATATTCTAGTGGCCTTGAGAACTGTGCCAGCAAGATTTTTTGCCTGCCAGAAAGAGGAAAAATTATGCAAGTCAAAAGGTAGTAGTTCACAAGGCTGTTCAAGCACTAAGGCACAAGTAAAATGAGAGTGTCATGGCTCAATCTCAGAGAGCAACTAAGCATCACACCACTGGTTGCTCACTTCCCCCCACCCCACAAGGATGGAGGGAGGCAGATAATGGAAGGGTAAAAGTGAGAAAACTCATGGTAAGAATAGTTTAATAATGGAAATAAAATATAATTGCAGTTACAGTTATAAATTTAATTAAAAGGAAAAAAAAACCACCAACACTTACACTCACAAAAAAACCCCCAAAAAACCAACAACAAAGAACAACCAAACAAAGAAAACATCAAACCACAAAGAGATAGAAATACAATCAAGAAAGACAATTGATGCAAATAAAAACAACTGCTCACTCCTGCCCAGTGCTCCTCCTGACTCTTCACTTTCCCTTGGCTTTATGTGCTGAGCATGATGCCATATGAGATGGGATATCCTTTTAATCAGTTGTGGGCAGCTGGCCTGGTTTTGTCCTCTCCCAGTTACTTGTGTCCCCCCAGCCTCCTTGCTGGCTGGGTGGGATGAGGAGCAGGAAAGGCCTTGACAGTGTGTAAGCACTGCTCAGCAACAGCTAAAACATCCCTGTGTTATCAACTCTGTTTCCAGCGCAAATCCAAAACAGCTCCATGACAGACACTGTGGGGAAAATTAACTCTACCCCAGACAAAACAAGCACATAGAAGAAACAAAGGAGCTATTCTAGTTTGCAAATGAAAAGGTAGCACCCTGCTTGTGCCACAAGATACACAGGGTGTTCAAGTTCAACAGTCCTCCATGCTACAGTGGTGCACCACCCTGATCTTCCAAACCTAGGTCCATGGGACCAGGTCATGGGAGCTGTGAAAGTTCTATCTCCATTGCTTTATCTAGAGTGAATTAAATACAGGTTCTTCATGGTCCCTAGCTTCTGTCCGCTCTCTCCCCAGCAGGCTGTTCAGTCTTTTCTATTAATTTGCATCTCTTTTCTCTGCTGCACACAGCCATGTCTACACACCTCTCCAAGCCAGGACATAATCCTGCCCTGTTTACACCAAAGTCCTCAATCCTTTATACATCCAATATAATTCATCAAGCTTGTCTTAAAAGTGGTAGTTCTCTTTGCTTTTGAAGTATCACCCAACCTCTCTGGGGAGTGCTTAGGCATGTCCTCCCCTTTCTTCTCTATTTCTGTTTAATTACATGCTTAGGTGCATACTAATTCAAATAGTGTTTTGAGCAGAAGAACATGAAAACTTTGATCTGAAAGACATGTGACTGTGTTAGAGCAAAAATGTACCACAGAGTGAGGAAAACAGGAGGGAGATTTCATTAGCTGTTTTATAACTCAGTATTAACATATACATGCACTTTCTGGAATCACACTGGCTGCTTGGACCAGGTACCAGTATTTCTCTATGAACTAGCAGTTCATTGGTTTTCACACTTGGAGCATTTATTCATGAAAGTAATCAAAAAATGTTGTCTTGAAAATTTAGCATTAATATTTTTTTTCATTTTATAATTGATCTGTGTTCATTGTTTTCCTCAGACACCTGCAGCTTCTTAAAATCTTGCAGTCATATACAAAAGTGATTATATAAATCAAGGTCTAATTATCTAACGAGACTTAGTTAAATAAAAGTATAGTTGAGGTAGTATAGAAATCTTAGTAAATCATCATTACTACTACTACTACCACTAAGTGCTATATTAAAATATCTCTCAGTTTTATAATAACTTTTGCAATGTAAACCATCAGCTTTGTTGTTTATGCTCTTTCATAGATGATCTTTCCTTCTTTGCCCAAACTAATATTGCTGCCTTTCACATCAGAATTTGTTAAAGGCAAATGCAATTTGTTACATTCAAATAGAGTTTCACTAGTCCAAACTATTATTTAATTTCTCTTAAGATGTTATCATTGTCTTGTCTCTTGTCACTATGTCCAAGACAGAAGATTCCATGATGCCAAGCTGCAAGCTCTGCTCCATGCAGAACTGAGATATTACCACTTTATAAGATGATTCTGCATTGTGCTTTCAGCGGCATCCCATGCCATCCCATTGTTGTTTGTGTCCCAGGCCAGCGTTAACCCATAAAATGGACAACTGACCATAGCTGACAAACATTGGACCTTGCTTCTGTTTCATGATCATATTATCCATTCCTCTTCCTTTCTGCTGTCCTAAAGCTTTAACCCCTTCAGTTCTCATACCACAGAATACTTTTAGCAGAGGCACATTAAACATATGAATGATTTCAAAAATAGATGAAAACCTTAATCTAACACTAACAGAAAAGCAAAAATGTATTTTATTGCATCCACAGATTATAAATACTGTTAGTTGTATAATAAATTATAATCAATTGTTATGGGATAATTATCCAAGAAATAAAGGGGCTAAGTATCATTTCTTTACAGTGCCTTGACAGAGGCACCTGGCTTTGTTTAAAGCTATTGTCAAAAATGTCTTGAGGAAAGTATAAATTCTCCCACATCTTATGAAATCTGAGCTTATACTACACAAACCGAGATTTCCTTGATTAGACTGCAGAAATCTGCCAGTAAGTAATGTTCTGTATTATTCCAAATCCACCAAATGTTATTCCAGACAGAGCTGTCACCTATTCAATACCTTTGTCTTACCAGAGATTATAAAATCAGGGAAAGTCAGCCCTCTTTACCGCTCTGCCATCTCTGCCTGCCTGCAGTGTTTGAACCTCTCAGGGCTGTTAAAGACAGTACAGTCGGGTACAGGGATGTCCTTGGCAACTGAGTGATAGAGTTCAAAATTATTAAAATTTATTTTGCGTCCCCTCTTCTCAAATGGCAAGAAAGCAAGCTCTGGTGCAAAATTTGATTGTTTCTTTGTTCTTCATGAATGAAAATCCTCTTGTGTCTTGGTAGAATCTTAAAATGCAGCATAATGAAAGGAGTTTGTAGGTAAACTCTTCCACTACATCTGCTCTGGTTACTTTTTTTTTTTTCTGCTTTTATCTATTTCCCTTTTTACATTTTTAGACTATTCTCTCCACCTTTCTTTGTAGCCTGTTTGAAAAAATATGGTGTTTTCTTGGAAACTCTAATCTAAAAACCTTTTAGCTGTTAAAGATTAACCAGTAAAGCATCTGTGAAAAAGCACGCACTTCTCTGACATTTGACTCCATCCTGCTACGCTGAGAAACTCCGCTATTGTAATGCTTCAATAGCTTGTTCACACTTACCAGATTGACATGAAGGCACAAAAACAGGCTAATGTCGTGCCCTATAATGTCGGGAGCCGCGAATACTCTAACCATGAACGGGTGTAGGGGACATAAAAGGGCTTTTTAGTAGTTTTTAGTTGGTTGACCCTGCTGGAGGTCAGCCCACCAAAGCTGCTGTCACTACCCTCCACAACAGGACAGGGAAGAGAAAATAAAAAGCTCATCGGTTTAGAAAAGGACAGGAAAGTGATCACTCATAGGTCACAAAACAGACTGAACTTGGGGATATAAATGGAATGTATTACTGAAAACATCAGAGCTGTATAATGAGAACACCTTCCCACACTCCTCCCTTCTTCCCAGCTCTGTCTTCTTCCCCATAACAGTGCAGGGAGACAGGGAATGGGGTTTATGGTTAGTTCACCACATGTTGTTCCTGTCATTGCTCAGGGAAAGAAGTCCTTCTGCTTCACTGTGCTCCTCTCCCCGTGGGAGACACTTCTCCGTCACAAATTCCTCGTACAGGCTACAGTTCTTCACAAACTGCTCCAATGTGGGGCCTTTTCCATAAGGTGCAGTCCTTCAAGAAGAGCGTGCTGCAGGGTGGGTCCCCCACAGGGTCACAAGTCCTACCAGGAAACCTGCTCCAGCATGGGCTCCTCTCTCCATGAGTGGGCAGGTCCCTGCCAGAACCTGCTCCAGCACAGGCCTCCCACAAGGTCACCTCCTTTCTCCCCTCCCCTGCTCTGGCCTGGGTCTCCTCCAGGGACTGCAGGTGGATCTCTGCATCCCCAGGGCCCTCCAGGGGCTGCAGGGGCACAGCTGCCTCACCATGGGCTGCTCCAGGGGCTGCACCAGGGGCTGCAGGGGAACCTCAGCTCTGGTGCCTGGAGCACGTCCTGTACACTGACCTTGGTGTCTGTAGAGCTATTCCTCTCTCTTATTCTCACTCTGCTCTTCTCTGAGTGCATTAACATCTGCACAACAACTTCCTTTTCCTTCTTGATTTGGCCGTGGCCAACAGTGGATCCATCCTGCAGCCAGCTGGAATTGGGTCTGTCTGGCATGTGGGAAGCTTCTTGCAACTTCTCACAGAAGCCACTCCTGCTACCAGAACCTGGACATGCAAACCCTATACAATAATGTACATGTGCAGCTGGGAAAGTGCAGCTTTGGGTTTAGTATTTTAGATCACATAGTGTCACTTCAGATAAGAAAACTCAATGCCCTGGTATTAACAGGCATTTTCCAAAAGGTATCTATGCATGTTGAATTTGGGTGTCAAATATGGTTCGGTTTTTCAAACTTTACAATTATATCAGAATTTACCTGGATTAACAGATATTTTGGCCTTTCCTGTACACAAGTTGATGAAAAACAGTTTCCAATGTCATTGAGAAGTTTCCACTTGGTATTTTGCATAGTCTTCTTTTAGTGATATTAAAGTATTTATCTAAGACTATATGTTTCACCACTCTGTTGGGTTTTCTTTCTTCAATACTTGATTTGTGCTCCAGATTCTCCAAGGCAGAATGTCTTTTTCCAGTCATGTAACTATTCATATATTTAAGCCTGGAGCCTCACTGCTTGATAACTCTGCTTCCCTCATTTAAACAGATTAAGTAGCATCTTTATCTGTAAAATTCAGTGTTCTGAAATGTTCCAAGTGCCATTTTTGGTGAGTGGAATGGAATAAAGGAATTTCAAGCACTTTGTGAAAAAATCAGACTACTTAGCCCATCTCTGCAAGCATGCCACATCTCTATCAGCAGTAGTGTTGCCTGCTAGTAGTGTCTGCTTTAAAGAGATTCTCATGGTTTTCTGGAAGATCAAGGATAATGATGTAGCTGTGTTGGCTTGCAAAGGGGTATGCAAGGTTTTTTGCTTGAGTTGACAATAAAGTCAGGCCAGTAAAATCCCCAAAGTGGATTGATACACAGACAAATAACAGCCTGGGCAACTGTTTGATAACCTCATGGGGTCAGCTCCTCTCCTGTCACCTCTCCTCCTGGCATGGTGCTTATTAAGTACAGCACAGCTTGGTCAGGCTAGGCAGAGTGAAGAGAGTTTACCGAGTCCTTGAGGAAGGCTTTAGTTCCTTGCTCTGGGTTTATTGTTGCTGTGGTTACAGACACTTGAGCTGGGAAAAAGGAAAGGAGTTCAGGTATGTTCATGTGAACTCTTATGACATGCATATTTAAATGCATATCCTTTAGAAGGAGAACTTTGATCACAATAGGCATATCTTCATTTGCGGGTTGCATTGTGTTGGATCAGTTTTTTCTGTGAAAATGTCAGATTTGATTCCAAAGGTTAAACAAAAGAGGGATACAACAAGAAATGCAGGAATAAAAGTTTCTATAACACTGTGTATCTTCTACCCCATGGAGGAAAAGATAGTGAAGTGTATGCATGGCTGTGTTAGCTGGTCAGGAGTGTGTAGAGAGGATCAGAATCTTTTTTTTGGAGAAGGCTACAGATAGTTTTATGTAAGTGAATGTTGAGTACCTATTAGCTATTTGAGCATGTGGTTTTATTTTCCCTTTATTTTGTTGATGTCTTAAAACTCTCTGCTACCCTTCGGAGAATGCTGAAAAAACACCAAAGAGAGAAGAAGCAAGAAAGGACTACATTCTTGATGCCTATTTCCATGGCATGAACTTGTTGCTGAAGAGGAAGGAGAACATCATGGGCAGAACTGGGCATGAAAGAGTTTTGTTTGGGTAATAACACTGTGAGGTGAAGTCTTTGTCATCTCCTCCATCCAGAGTTTTGTTGTACACATTTTCTGTACTTGCTATTTATCCTGCACAGTTTCAGCTCATTATTAGAAGGGACTGAAGACTGTAACTTGTCCTAGCAAAAAATCTCTCTAAGATGCTTCAGGTAAGTCCTTATAAGATCTTACTGTTTTGTTTATCTAACTGTTCTGATCAGTGTCTTCCTCACTCCAAAAGGAAACATGAGTGCCCTTCCCACTGAGGGTGGCATATGATGCTCTCTCTCTCCAGATTAAAACAGATCTATGACTGCTCCAGCATTTTCTTTGTGACTGCCACTACAATTTTGCTGCCTGCTATTCGAACATGCACTGAAAGGTGATGAGTTTTTGTGACTTTTTGAGTGTTTGTGACTTTAAGAGGTTGGGGATGTAACTGCAGGCTTGCACAATGCATCCTTTCATAAAGGAAGGCCATTGGGTGTCCACATTTCTACATCATAAGAAAAGATATATTATGCCTTTTGCAACACTGCAAATACATGAGTGGAGAATTTTGTTACTGTTTGCTGGGGCACGTTTTTTGTTTTGTTTTGGTTGGGGCTTGTTAGTTTGTTTTATTTTGTTTATTCTTTCTGCTTAATTTCAAAAGCCTGATTTAAAATGCCTGATCTGTGGTCTTACACATATGAGGGACTACAGAAATGTCATTAGTTATGAAATACAATAACAATTTCTGTTTGATTGATTAGTATTTAGCTTATGCAATTTCTTTTTCAGGAATTGTCTCACAGGCATATTGCCAGAGAAGATGCTCAGTTTCAATACCGACCTATTTGTGTGGGGAGCACAGCCATGACAAGACAGTTCAAACTACATGCCACACAATTAAAAATTAGTTGAAATTCCCAGCCTATTTTTCATAGCATTTTCTCCAAAACTTAATCTAAATTAGCAAGTTCTTGCACTTAATAAACTGGTCACTTCTAAATTTTTTGGAACCATAATTTTAAAAGAGGCAGTATTTATTTTAATCCATTTCAAACATATCTTGCCTTTGGCTCCTTTTCTAAGTGTCTTGAACAGCATGTCTGTCTCAACTATTTTCTCATGGCTTACCTTCCCTTGAGCATTAGTAGCTGTATCTTCAGTTTCAAAGTAACTTCCTAATCTCTGGCCTGTTTACCAAGCACAGGTGACATTATTGTAATGAGGAGAATGGGAACAATGCAATCTTCTTTGTCTAAAATCAGATGGGGACTCCAGCTAGGCATAACTCTTACATATTCCCAGAAATGTGTTGAATATCTCTTTCCCTTGAATAGCCATTTCTTTACTTTTAGTTTCCTGCTTTTCTTCCCAATCCTGTCTGCAGAATGTTTTTATAAAAATAAATAATAAATAAATTTAAAAAATCCATTAAAGGATTAGGTTTCCACAATACATTGTTAGGTGCATGTAATGTGATCAAGAATCAATTTTAGAAAGTAACTTCTTGGTATGATTTCACTATAGTTTTGCATTTCTTGAGTAATGTCATATCTGTCAAGGCAGAATGGATTGTGGATTTGTTATAATTAATCATAAAGCTCCCTTTTCTGGTCTTTCACTTTTCTTCATATGTCAGAGAGTGGCAGATAAAGGGAAGAGAAACTGTCCACTGTTGGCAAGGTTATGCAATTTATTGACTTTTATGGGATCCTTGTGGACAGTGGCATAAGAAACATGAGAAAAAAGTAGATGGTTGATTTTTGAATAGAGAGAGGTGAGCTTTCAATGGCTTCCTCAGAAGCTTTCTAGATTTCTGTTTCTCACTGTGATGCTCAGTAGCCTTACAAGTTATGTCCTGAGCCTTGTTGGTCTGAGTATGAAACAAAATAACTCAAGGGCTTTGATTTGAAGGTCGGTTCTCACTGCTTCGCCCAGATGTACCATCTTTGTAATGCATTCTCACGGCAAAATGTCTGCAATCTGGCAAAATTAGTAGAAGCTTTTGCATGGACACTGAACTCAGCAGAGAGAGAACTCTTTGACAGCATCCCTGTCCCTCCAGTTCAAGGAAAATGGCAGCCCATGGATTTCTAGAGTGTGATGATTCACTAGTGAAGAAATAGGAAAATTATATTGAGAGAGCGAGCTATTTATACATCTCTCTGTCACCACATGCTTCTTGGATAAAGAGTCTGTCTCTTTCATGTTCAAAGTGCAAACTAGTAGCTACTCAAGCCTACACCAAAGATCTTATTTTTCCTTACCCTTGCAGATGTTGTGCAGCACATGGCATGTGGGGAGACACAGACAGCTACATCTTCGTTAGCACCAAAGAGTTTCCATAGGCTTTATCTTTGCTCACCTCATTAACTCACTTGTTTCTAAAAGCCCAAAACAAACTTTTAATCGGGTAAAATCCTCATTGATTATTCTGATTTGGAGATGGTATAACATGTACTAGTAGCTTATTGTCACTGATCTTCCTAAGCTCCAAGCACACACATTCATATGGGATTGCACCACAACATGCACCTCTCAGCTTGGCCAACAAGTACAGTGCAGGTGTTCTCCAAAGTTAGCATTCACTTATTTGTTGACCTTTGGTTTTGGTGGTTTTTTGTTTTGTTTTGGTTTTGGTTTTGTTTTTTTTAGTGATACATGTTAGAATCCTACTGGAGTCATGGAATTCCTACTTTCTAAAAGGAACTTATGTTTCCAGACGTGTTTATGCACCCCGTTCATGGATAAGACTGTGATTATAGCATGCTGTTCTGGCCAGGAACAACAAACGTCCCACAGTCCTCCAGCATCCTAAAAAGATTGCTACTTCCTTTAGCTTTGTCTGTGTGAGTTCCTACAGGATAAAACTTCTGCTCCTATCACTGTCAGTAACACATACAAGTAAAATTTGACTTATGAAAGATTTAAAACAGTTGGTAGATAGCATCTGAATTACAATTCTCAGCTGTGAAAAGCTGTAAGATGTAGGTTGCAGAACAGCCACCGTCCAGCTCTTTTTTCCATATACAATTTTCAGACATGGGGCGGACTAAAATAAAAAACCTACTGATGCAAGGATGATTTTTGGGAACAGGCTGGCCAGGTGTGCTTTGGTTTTCTCATTATGTTCGATCAGGCTTCTTTGGCTGCAATGCACTTTTTGTGGGTGATTTAATTTTCCTTCCTTGTATAGACTGAGTTGCAATCAGCCTGCATTCAAGCAATACACTCTGAGGAGGTGAGTCACTACCAGTTTTCGTTTGAGAAGTCCAGTGTGTATATGATAAAGTGCATTATATAATGTGTGTGTGCATGTATTCTAAGTTTATTTGTATATACTGTATATTCTACATGTGTTGTATTATATACATTATGCAGAAAGTTTAAAATATATACATACATAGTAGAATATATATATTACATATGTGTATTATATATGTATGATACAATGACACTGCTTCTATTAAACATCCCCTTTAATGATATTTTTCATACACTTAAGATTATTTCTTATACTTTTGCAATAGTAATTTTTCACCCTACTTTTGCGGCACCTTCTCCTTTACTCCTGCCTAGCATCAATCTCAGATACAAAACAATTTCTATGGGCCTAATGATTTTAATACTGTTACTTGAGATAGATATATGGAAGCTTCTCTATCTGAATATCATATTTGCAAGAGTTCATTAAATTCACTATCGTTCAAATGTTAAAACTGGAACTCAACATGTAGGTCAACACAACTATTGAAACAGGCTGACTTAATAGTGGAGTACCCTGTGGTGAGTTTGTGGTGCCAAGAAGCCATGCAAACCCAGAAGTGATTACTCACATCTGTACAGTCACCTGCAATGTTTGTCCCCAGATGGAGGGGGAAACATCCCTGCAAAACTCAGCTCATCCAGAGAGATATGAGCACAACTGAGTCATCTTCTCACCTTGTCCCACAGCAAAACTGATAATACACGTCTGAGGAAGAATTCCTTTGTGGTGTGGAAACTGCTCCTGGAAAGTCACTGCAAGCATTACACAAGGGGCCATCCATGGTGTTCTGGAAGAGACCTAGGTAGAAAAATCAGAAAGCTTCAGCTAAATGAAAGGCACTATTCTGGCTCAGAGGATTAGGAGAAGCAATATTTTCTGCAACAAGCAGTAAGAAAATTCTAAAAGTAACTCCAACTAAAAATTAGAAGGGGCATAGAGGCCCTTTTGTTGCCAATCCAGCTGCCCAACACAGTGCTGTGACAGCTGTGGGAGACTGGCCATCTGCAGCAGAACCTGCCTCAGACAGGTTTGGCAGTTGTGACTCAGAACACTGATACAAGTGCACAGGCAAACCAGGTGTTCTCCAGAAAAGCAAAGCTTGCAAACAAAATTTGGGTTACCCTTGCATCTCTTTAAGATTGTTGTGCAGATATCTCTTGGGGTTCTTACTACCTTGTACTGTGTCAGCAAAAGCACCTAACACAGTTGCTGGATTAGAAAGTGACTCCTATGGTTCTCCTGCAGATCACCTATTGAAGGTTTCAGATACAGCCCCTAGAAATTACTTATCTCTAAAAGACTCTTAAAGAATATGATCTACTTGTAGTCTGGTAAGGTAAAAAAATAAGGTAAAGCACTGACTATCATTATTTGTGGTAAGCACAGTTCTTCATTCATCATTCACCAGTAGTTATGTCTTTAGCATCTTGTAAAGTCCATTGGGCTGTCTCTAGAGTCTATGTTTATCTCTTGTCCTGTTCTTGGATGGGCCATATAGGGAACTTAAAAGATTACTTAAATTTACAGTAAATATCATGTGCAGCTCTCACATGCTAAGAACTGAGAAAACCTGTCTGCTGCTAGCTCCCTCTTTTACAATGTAAATGTCTCTGACTTGCCGCGTGTCTCGGTTTTCTTTGTGTGTTTAGGGCACAGCTGTCTCCTTTATGCCGCCTTTTTCCTGATGCATGTTAATGATTTACCTGCCCTGAACAGGTCAACCATTATTTCTGTCCTCTCCCATTATTTCTGTCCTCACAGACTTGCTTGATGGTTCAAATTACCTTTGCTCCTGAGGTGCACAGAAAGCAAGGACTTTTACTCTTTTTATGGGCTCCGAAGAAAGAAAAGCTGTTGGTGCTAGCACTGTTGGCATCAAATGTGTTAGAGCTGTTAGTTTGCATCTGGTTATTGTTTTCTGGCTTGCTTTTCTTTTTGGCATGGATGACAACAGCTGTGTATTTTTGAAGCCTACAAATAACCTACTTTTTACTGCTATGCACCCCAGTGTCACATTTTGTCTTAGTCAAGGCAGCCCTATCAGGCATGCCAAAACAGATTTTGCAACACAGGAGGAATATTAGTTGCTGGCTAAGCCACATCTCTCTGGACAAAGTCAAGCCTTACTACTCTTGAGGTTCCCAAGTACTCTGCCTGAGCAGGGATGTGGTGGCTCCTAAGGTCTGTTTGTGGTTTTTCTTGCCCAATATTTCAGGAAAAAAAAAAGGGGGCTTGAACCAAGAACTTAAAGAAAAAAAAAAAGGATTCTAACTTCTGAGTGCTGAAGGAAAAGGGGATTATTTAATTTTGTTATGTGATTTTCTCCTCCTAGGTGAGACATACAGTATTGCTCAATGGTTTATCATATTTTGACATATCCCTTTTGGCCAAACCCAATGATCTTATTAAGACGCTCTTTCAAAAGCCCAGGGATTTCATCATCTGTCATAATCCTAACAATTCCATAGAAGCACAAAGCAAATCCTAAAGGACAAGATCCTCCTCCTAATCCCCACCCTAATCAATCATTCAGTGTTATGGAGCTTTTACGGGATCTCTGCTACAAGCTATGTTTTCCACATCCCACCATCTGTTTGTCAGCCTCTCATAATGTTTCCACACGTTTAGCAAGCTTTTGTGCTGGTTCTGCCTCTTGTTATCACAAACTTCAGGTTTGAGCTTTGAGCTTCTTGCTGTCCTCCAGCTCAGAGATTCCTTATTCATCTCTGCTTTGACATTGACCGTGTATTCATTTCACAGCATTAGCTCACAAACCCTTCATCTTGTGCATTTCTGTACATCATGAAAGGAGTTTGCCTCTTTTCTTCAATTTGCCTTCATATCCTCTCCCTACTCCTTGTTTTTGCAGCATCTTTTGATTCAAGCAATCATGTCCATGCTAACCATCACAAAAAGCTGTAATTTCTAGCATTTGTGGACTAAAGTGACAGACCAACTGAAATGGAGCACCTGTTTACACACTAGAAATTTCCAGTTATCTCACTTTGTGCCCGATACTTCTCTAGATGGGAGTCACTGGAGACAGTTATTGTCATCCTGAACATCCTCTGCATTTTTTGGGGTGGGAATGTTCCAAAAACAGTGAGCCAAAGCTGACTGGTTGTGGTTTTTTGGGGGGTTTTTTTGGTTTTTTTTTTTTAAATTTACATTTTCTCGGTGTTGCCTTGAGTGACACTTAGTTGCCACGGATCCCAAAGCTGCATCAAGAAGCCACATCAGTTTTCCCTCCTCCATGCTAGTGAGATTGAGATCTAGGAGAATCTGGCGAACTCGTCAACACAACAACAGTGCGTATCACAACAATTAAAAAACCAGTTGTCATAGGACCACCAAACAGTTTAGGCTGGAAGGGACTTTGAAGAGCTCCTATTTCCGACCACCTTGCCATGGGTAAGGACACCTTTCCCTCGACTGGCTTTTTCAGAAGCTCTCTCCAGCCTGGCTTTGAGCACTGCCAGGAATGGGACATCCACAGTTTCTCTAGGCAACCTGTGCCAGTGCCTCACCACCCTCACAATGGAGAACTTATACCTAATACCCAATATGAACTTACCCTCTTCCAGTTTAAAGCCATTCCCCCTTGTCATATCACTACATGCCTTTGTTAAAAGTCGCTCGCCATCTCTCCTACAGCCCCCTTGAGGCTCTAAGATCTCCTTGAAGACTTCAGCCCGAACAGCCCCAACTCGCTCTGCTTTTGCTCACAGAGGAGATGCTCCAACCCTCGGATCGCCCTTGCGGCCTCCTCTGGACTCGCTCACGAAGGTGCCTAACGCTTAGCCCTGATCCCCGGGCAGAGAGACGTGCGGGGCGCCGCCGGAGGCGCTGCGGCCGGTGCGGGGCGGTGCGGGGCGGTGCTGGGGGCGGTGCGGGGCGGTTCGGGGGGCGGCCCTGGGCGGTGCTGGGGGCGGCCCTGCCCGCCCCTCCCGCGCCCTCGGCGGGCCGCGCGGAGCCGCCGCGCAGTTGCCGCCCGGCGGAGCGGGAGCGGAGCGGAGCGCTGCTGCTGCCACGTGCGCGGGTCCGGCGGGAGCGGAGACCGGGGCGCGGGCACCGCGGGCATCCGGGCGAGAGGAGCCTTCGGCGTTCTTCCGCACGGTCTGTCCCGCGCTGGGGCGCGCCGGGCTGGGCGGGACGGGTGGGTCGCGGGCTGCCTCCTCCCCACCTTCCTTTCCAACTCCACGGTTGCTCCCGCGTACCTCTTCTGTCTTCCGCAAACACCTGTCTGTGCCGCGCTGAGCCTTTTTCCTCCCCACCTTCGTCCTCTGGCTGCACCTGCATCCCTGGTCCCTCTCCCTATCTGCACCCTCCTGTGCTATACTTCCACACTCTCAGATAGTGTCCTGTGGTGCTTCCTACTCTAACTCCACCGAATGTGCTTCACCCTCTAGTGCCTCCAAACTTCCTGTCTGTGCCCTACACCGCGCCTTGTCTGTGCCCCCGAACCCTTTGACTGTGTCTGGCACTAAGCAATACTTGTTCCTCCAAACGCGCTGACTGTGCCCCGCACCTCCCGGTGCCTGTCTCTCAAGGGTCTGTGGTTATGTCTCACATGAACAGAGCTCACCTTCCTGTCCTGAAGAGCAAGTTACATCGTGGCATGTACATGGCCCCACTGCATCAGGGACCTTTCTGTTGAAAAATGCTCTTTTCTTCCCACATCTTTTGCTCCCAAAGAGTGGTCCCATGCATCAGGAAGCTGAGGTTTCTTTCTGTTCGAGGGTGAAGGGAGACAGTCAGGGAAGAGGTGTGGCTCATGTGCTTAAGATGCTGATATTAAAATGTAGGGCTGGAGGGGTGATGTCTAGCCAGGGGTTGTCTGGCAGGCTGGAAGGATGGCTGTCTGGCTTGCTGCCTTCCTAATCTTTGGAGACCTTTGCTGCCGTGTGGGGTAGGTCCATCCTTAAGGACTAGCCACATCGCCACTGAGGCCAGGAGCCAAGGAGGCAGGTCAGTGCCAGCTTGGGGGGTGTTGATGAGGCTACACTGGAGCAGACTTGTCCTTTACAACTGTAGGTGTCATATATACTGTTACAGAATTGTAAATTTGTGGATACTTAATTTGTAAATACATTCTGAATTGAGACTTTTGTTGGGTCTTGGGTGTTGCTGTCACCAAGACAGAATAGTGTGATGCTTGGAAAGTCATAATGAGGCTGCAAAGCAGCTCTTACTGACTTTTTTTTCTTTACTTGAATAAGAAGTCAAGGTATGTTAATAAATGCTGTTCAGACAAACCAGAAAACTTACAGTCATGTATGGATTCTCTCTTCCTTACTTTATTGTAATTCAGTTCTTCCCAGACCCGTGTGTAGGTCTGTACTGAACACTGACATGTGGGAGAAGTTTCAACAAGTTTTTCTGGTTGTTGGGAGCAGCCTGGGAACAGCATGCTGCCTGATTTATTCTGCTGCTCAACACTTGGGGTGCTGCCCAGGACGCACTCAGGCTCTGAACAACCTGGTCTAGTGAAAGCTGTCCCTGGCCATGGCAGGAGTTTGGATCTAGCTGATCTTTCCAACCTAGGCCATTCCATGATTCTTTGAAATTCTTCCTAGGCATCACCTCTATTGAAAATACTGGGAATAGTGCAACATTTTGGTATTTCAGTATAACATGTGATCTTTCCATTAAGTATTTATTGGTAGAGCAAGACAGGTTCTGGTACAGGAAGCAATATTCATGGAATGTGTTGGGAAAGATGCCACAGCATTAGTCAAGTAAGACAAGCCAAATAGGATTTAACTCATTATGAAGCTCACCAAATACCATGATACCTATCAACTAGTTGTATATCAGTAAAAGAACTAATCAGGGATGGTTCTGTATCCTGACACGACTTGGTGGCTTTTGTCGAGTGTGCTGCCCTTACCTCTGTTTGCCCTTCCTGGCTTTGTTTCTCTCTGCTGCAATAAACTGGTAATCTTTTTTTTTTTTCTCCCTGCTGTGGACTTCTGCTCTTCCTCTTGAAGCTGCTTCTGCCCCATGTGTCTGGGTTAATGCTTGTCTTATCTCCTCCTCTGGCCTGCCCATATCTGGTTGCCTAACACACAAATTTCTGGAGGTGTGGGCAGATGCAGAGCGAGGCAGAAGCACAGGCACTGCATGGGTTGGGCATGGGAGGCATGTGTGGGGTGAGGGAAGTGGGAGGATGTCACCTATGTGCCATGATCAGGGGCAGGAGGTGGAAGGGAGCCAGGACCCCTTTCTGGATCTTCATTAGCTGCTTGTGAAATCATGTTTATTGTGCTCTGGATCTAACTTGGCAGACTTCATGTGGCATCTCTCCCTTCCTGATGACTGCCTCAGCATGGCTGTCAGAGGCTGCTGCCCCGTAATTTTCCTGGTGGAGGCTGGTGTGAGCTCCCTCGTCTGCTCCAGCTAAAATAAGATGGGTTAGCTATCTGTTATGGGTTTAGACCAACTGTGTTGTTTTGTCTAAAGTGGATCAAGGACAACTTGTTAAATATGAATAGTAGAGCTATAGTATTTAGGCAAATATGAATAATTGGGATGTTGATCTCTTCAGTGGCACAGCATATTTTATACAAATAATGTTGTAGCCCAACACTCACATTCACTTCAGGCTAATGGATGTTTGAAACTTTAAGCTGCTTCTCAAAGTCTGGGTAGCTGGAAAAAAAGAAATACTTATTCCTCTCACTATTCCTCTGTCCCTCACTGCAGCTCCTCACTATTCTGGTTTCCTTTATGAAGTCACAGCACGTGACACACACAGGCAGTGTTTTTATCAGTTTCTCATTGCCCAAGTATTAGATTAAAGAAATGGCAGACTTAGTTATGCTTTTCTCTCTTGCAGTTTATGGATTGTTAACTTCAGACAGCAGTTTTGGTGGGCCTTTCTGAGTACTTAAGGGGAAGTTGGTCTGTGCTTGAAAGCTGCACCGAAAGCTGTGATTACTCTGAGTTGTTGCACGGTGCTAGGGAGCAGGTCCCATGTGCTTGCCCAGGGATCTCGCCCAGTACTGAGGCTGAGTGCTGCATGTAGAGAGCAGATGCAGCCTGAATGGTGGAAATGAAATCTTTTACTTCTCAAAAATATGAGATTATTAGAACAAAGGAATTAACAAAACAAGTAGTCAATTTTGTAAACCTGACTGTACTTTTTTTAAAAAAGCAGTTTCTTTTAAATGATATCTCTAAAGCTAGAGGGTCATGCAGTAGTTTTAGTACATGTTGTCACATTTCCAGTTTGCCAAAACTTTGGCAAAGTTGCCAGTCATGTAGCAGTTAAGAATTTTATTCTATGTATGTGACATTTAGTTGAAATCCAAGAAGTAAAATGTTAAGTACATGAGTTTACACTAATGATAGACACCAGAATAACTCAGATGTCTCTTATCTTTACTTGCCTTTGTTTTCAGTGTTTAATGCTGACTATTGACATGAAAATAATGAATAGTTGGTTGGTTTTGGTCAGTTTATTTGTTTGTTTTTTCTATTTTTAGTGAATTCACAAAGTAAAATGCTTTCAACATGTCTGTCAATTTGTTTTTTTTTTCTTCTGCATGTACTTTTGTAATTTTTGTTCTGTCTGCCTATGATGGCTACACACAGCAATTTATCACTGAAGATGTTGACTAGAGAATACCTGTAAGTGGTTCATGAATGGAGTAATATGAGATGAATACACAGCTTAGAAAGCTACAGATTTAAATGTCTTTAAGTGTCTCTATCTTGATTCTTGATGAGAGTCTGAGGAATTGAATTTCAGTAGCATTTAAAATCCTGAGGTAGAGCACAAATCTCCTAAAAAACTGCTTATGAAGCCTATCCGGCCCAAAGCAAACTCTGGCTTCCACCTGCAGAGAGGCACAGATGTCACAAGGAGGACAAATACAGGTGTCAGGAAACTCCATGAATCATTTTATTTGCTAGGAGCAATAGTCTTCAGATTGCCCCTTTTAACTGTGCCAGGGTAAAAGCAGCAAACATCCACCCTTATCTCCACTCCACTTGTGGCACCTACTTAGGCTGATATTGCAGTTTCACCAACATTTCCATTATTCCTTCTATTCTATTACGCTTTTCTTTGCATGTGCTTCTTGTGTCACTTTTCTTTTGTGCTGGAGTATTTGTTGGTGAAAGCTGGTACTAAAAAGTACTGAGGAAACAGTCTGGGTTAAAAAATACCCTTTCTTTTTCTGGGAGGCTTGCTCTCCTGTGCTGGGTCTGTTTCTCAATCTGTTTTATTGTGCAGCCAGAAAAATGGTTGTTCCAGCAGAAGTCAAGGGTGACATAGGAGCAGGTATGAGTAATGGGGAGAGAGGTTGATTAAAATTACATTGCTACTATTAAAAGTGCTCTTATAATTGCCAGCTTACCCTGTAAACAGCCAGACTTGCTCTGCTTGAGCAGGCTGTGCTCAAAAGAAGCTGCTTGTAGCAGCTTTATGAATTCCTACATGCTGCCTGCCTGTGTTTAATTGTATTGTGAATTCTTTGTAGTTTGGATTATGTTTTATATTGATATGGGCCTTGCACACTGGGCTCTGTGCCTGGAGCCTCTGTTCAAAGACTTTTTTTTTTTTTTTAATAGCAATGCCTCACTGAATGCATGTGAATGTGAGCGTAACTTTGTCTAGTGCACTGCAAAACCCTGTGCAAAGAAATAGGGTGCACTGTGCAAAAAGCTGCTAAGTTTCAACAGGCATCTCATGGGCTGGAATTCAAGAGAATGCTCCTATCCCAGTGATAGCATTCAGGGTTTATGGCTATGCCTGAGATAAAAATATAGCTTACTCTATTCCTTTCATTCTTTGTTTTCTAACAAAAGAAGGGGACGACTCTTGCTGGAGTCTGACTCACAAAGATCAGTTTGTTGATTTGGAAATAATTTGCATTGTATCATCAGTCCTGAAATGACTTAAAGCAAAGTCACAAAAACCTGATTCAGTGGTTCTCTGTATGCTTTTAGAGTATGGGAATGATTCCCATTGGTACTGTATTCATTCTTTCAGGAAAGTCAGTTGAGATGGCACATAGTTTTTTTGTTTATTTGTTTTTGTTTTCACCTGATCTGCTAGGAAGTGCAAAATTTTTTCTATTACTTTTCATGATAATATACTGGCTGAAGCCTTAAGTTTATCAGGTTTGTTGGTCAGATGTGCTCATTTACTCTGTTAAGTAAATACTGCAGTATTTGTTTACCATATGGCATTATGGATAGGGTTGGGCATGTGGAAATGTTTGTAGTCAGTTCAGAGAAGTAGTAGCTGGCAATATTTCCTTTTGTACAGGTGAAAATTACTTGGATTCAGGTATTTTGCAAGAGAATAGGGGGTTTTACAGTATTTGTATTCTTAACATCCACAACAATCCCTTTTGTGTTTGTTTAGATGTGCAGTTGGAAAAATCGAGATTAAATACCTTCTTTATCATTTTGTAGTCAGAGTTCTAGCTTGTTTGCTCAATGATGAAGAAAAATTAATCTTTTAGTCTTTAAAGGGGTGTGACAAGCTTAATGAAATTATTATTACTACTATTATTATTAATTTGGAAGTGCTCTGTCCCCCTTTGTCTCTTGTGAACAAGAATTGTAGAATATACAGTCGACGAAAGCCAAGAGGATAATGAAGTAAACTCAAATGTTCACTGTCAACTTTGAAATGAAACCTTTCATAAAACTACTTGTAAGGTGCACTTCTCATAAGCCTTGTTACAATCACTCTCATTATTTCTGCTGTGCTGACAACATTGTTTCTGTAGCACCTGTTGTTCTGTAACAAGTCAAGTTGTTAAGGAGTTTGCTTAAGTTTTTTTACATGAAAAAGGGAAAAACTATAAGACAAGGCTGTAAATAGCCTCATGGCATAGCTGTGATGTTCAGGAAGTTCACTCAGTTTAACTTATAACGAGGAACATGGCAGATTTTAGGACGAGAGAGGGGAATGTAAAATACAGGGGCCATTAGAATATCCTGTGCCTCTCTTCAACTAGTCCTTTAATGATTGTTTGAAATCTTATGGGATGAAGTGTTCTCTATTTGAATTTCAGATTATCCTGAAACTGCTTTTCATAAACTGAAGTGATCCACTTGGCCAGTTAGGGGAGCTTCTCAGAAAGTTGTGGAGAAAATGTTCCTGTACACAGGCTGGACCATGCTGAGTTCTGTTTTGCTCTGTAATTTTTCCCACTTTTGTAATGAGGTTGCTACTTTATTTTAGAACTGAACATCTCATATACCCCATTTGAACTACATTTAAAAGTATGGAATGGAAAATTGCCTCTGGAGGTGTGGAAATTGTGCAATCTGGTGTTCTTGCTTTTATCCTGTTGGGACTTTACACATATTGTTGTAAAGTGTGATATTTCATCAGTTGCTTTCATCCAAGGTGCTGAAGCATCAGACAAAACTTGATTGAATCTAGAAAGACTTTTTTGTGATAAGTGAGGGAGTCACTTTTACAGACTGTGAAATTGTATGACCTTGGCTCATTCTTTGAGATGAGTGCAGTGGGAAGAGATCCAGTCTTCCTTTCCAGTCAGTGGGATAGCATCACACTTCTTGGATATGGTCAGCTGGATGAACCTGCACCTGAATAATGTATGTATAAGACAAAGAATGTGTGTGAAAGCAAATAGTTTGGTTCAAATGTGAGCAATGGAGTCATCCTGAAGTGAGGCAGAAGAAGAATAGAAGCAAACCATGTTTGCTTTCTGATGAGAGCTACGGTGTTGCTTTAGGTTCAGAAAGGGAGGTGTGGCTTGCTAGTTTTGTGTATTCACTGGAATATTGAACCAGTAACACTTTAGTTTTGCCTACAGCTTTGCTGGATTGACTGGTAGAAGATGTGCCCATTTTTCTCTGGGGTCTGAGAACCAAACTCACTAACTGACCTCCTCTGCAGGGCATTGAAACCTGTATGTCAAAAATACTAAGACTTTTTTTGGTTACTTAAGTGTGTAGCTATAAGTAAGTCTGATTTTCTTTTGTATTGGAGAGAGTGCAGTTTTCTTCTGTTATAATGCATGCTGAGCAGACTGTGAGACACTTGTCTGTTTCTAGTATACTGGTGTTTTAAAGGAACATTAGTATTAGGCTGAGTACTCTGCTGCTTGCCAAGCTTATTTGTTGGAAGTATTATTGTCTCCTGTGTTATTCTGATGTTGCACATCCATTGCCTAATGCACTTTGTTGATGGGATCTATCTTTTTCTATTTTTTATTTTTGAAGCTATTTATGCTTGGCAATCTTTCAGGATCGAAAAGAGAAAAAAAAAAAAGCACAGTCCCCTTGGCCAGACAAAGCTGGTTCATCCCTACATGAACTATTGTATTTTAGACTGCAGAGATATCTTGTGGTCCTGGGTGGTCTCCAAATGCTTGGAAAGTTGGTAAAAAGTACATTCTATTGTAGTACTGGAAAATATTGATAGAAGATGAAAAATCCTTGCTACATACCTGTGATTAAACCTGTGCATGGATGTGTTGTTTGATTCTGCTTCTCTGTGAAGTTACTGTTTGGTGTTCTAGGCTGATTTTAAAAAGCTCTGCTGTTGCAAACTCATGCCCTGCATAGTGCTGCTTATTGTGCTGTTTTTGAGCTTCCTGAAAGTGCAAAATAATGAACACTTTTAGAAATCCCCATTAGCAAAGAAACTAAGGTCTAGATAACTAGATCTGGAGCAGAAGTATGCCTTCACAGCTGTGTATTGTCATTAAGGTATCTTTGCCCATAATATTTTTGCAAACAGAGTTCTGCAAACGCCTGCATATGGTTTTCTTGGAATTTGAATGAAAAATTGATATATTTTTAAAGTTGTTTTTTTATAACAGTATCTGGTTAAAAAAATCTTGATACTTTTGCTGATCAAGCCAGTTAATGTTTGTAGGTGATGGATAGTTTTGCTTTCATGCAATCTGTTGAGGTTAGGCAGTCTTCTGAATACTGTCCATGCAATATTGTGTTGCCCACGCAACCTTTTTCTTTAGTCTCCATAGGCCATTGACTGTTCCGGGTCACTGTGTCTGGATGTTTCCTCACTCTAATGCTTATAGGCAACCATGAATATTCCTGTTCTGTACTGTTTGTTGAGTTCTGACCTCCAAGTCTGTTGCAAGAACCCTTTGAAAGTCAGGCACTTCCATAGTCCTTAGAAGAGTATCTGCATAGCAAGTTGAAAAGAGTATTTTTGGAACTGCTGCTAGCACTGTGTGAAAGCAAAGGTGCTCCCATTCTTGTTCACCCCATGTGCCCAAGCTGTCAAACTGGATCTGCCTCCAATGGGTGAGTCATCTCAAAGGCAAGAGGTACTGGGGAAAGTTATCAGGCAAGTAGTGTAAGCAACATGCAAGATGGCCTGAGTGGTACCCAGAGCTTACTCAAATTTTGAACAGAATCAAGTGGGGCTTTATAATGTACTAATTTCCATGCATTCATCTCTGGATTCAACATATAAGCACAATGCAAGTGGCTTTGACTTCTGGATGAGCCTGTGGGGTCACTTCCTCCAGTTATCCCTAAACTTCAGATGCCTCTCTGCTGTACATTTCCATTTCTCCATTTCTCCACTTCTCCACCTCTTTGTGATTCCTCCATTGAGTATGGACTACAATAGAAACATCTGGCTTTTCCATTTCAGAAACTGTATTTCACTTTTTCCCTTCCACAGTAACTTTGGTCAGGTGTGATTACTTTTTTTAAAGTGGAGATCTTCTTTGGGATGCAGAAACAAAAAAATGGAGTGCCAGGAGAAATGGGCTTTGCTGCTGTATTTAGTTGATGTGACTGAGAGGCCTGAGTCTCCAAACGATGGTATAACATGCCTTCGTGGGTTGCCTGGTGCTAATACTCATGAGTGTGTTTCATAGTGATTAACCAAACCTTTCATCATGCTGAAGAATGTTAATTTAAACAACAACAACCTACGTCCTGTATACCTCCCTGCATATCCCTCAGTGATTTGAAACTTCCAGCTGCAGCTGTATAAATTACCAGCTCTGGACTGGAAAGATTTAGGATGTGGCAGTGTAGCTGCTTCCTGCAGTGCTCCAAAAAGTACATGTGCCAAGACTGGACTTGGGAGCAGCAGCTTTTTAAACAATACTGTCAGCATGCTTTCTTGGGTAGGAGGAGTGTTCTGAGACTTTAGTTTAAAAAGCACTTAGCACCTTTCCTTTAAAGTGGGTTTTGTCACCCTGGAGTTCTGCCTGTCGCTGTGCTGCTGCTGCCCGTGTCACACTTGCCAGAGTTCACGCTGTGCTGTGCGGGTCACTGCCGAAGGTGTAGGCACAGCTGGTTCCCGCTCTCTTGGAAGAGCCTCCCAGGGAGGGTGCAGTTGCTGATGTTTACAATGCTCAGCAGCATGTCCACTATGCTGCATGGTAGTTAAAAAGAGGGGGGAGGGAAGGGAGGGTGTCAGTTCTAGGTCAGCTGCCTTTGAAATTTATGCCTGCTTACTGCAATGCAAGCAAAATAGGAGCAGAAGGAATGCATTATTTTGCTGCCTAGGATATCGGCCCAGGACCCAGAGGGGTGGGTAGGTTGGGCAAGTGCAAGGCAGTGGGAAACAATGGCAAAGCAAATTAGCTCGCGTCAGCATGGGAGAGCGGTGTGGGAGCAGATCAACTGTTGTAAATTGCTGCGTTAGAGGGTGAACAAAATAGTGTGTTGCAACTCTGCACGGGTGTTATCAGTGTTACTACTTACTAATATTCTGAACCCAGCAAGGTTAGAGCTGGTGCAATAAAAATTCCATAAAATGGCATTGATTTTGCAATGTTGTTTTGCCATGGCAACTACAGTGACAAGAGCTGAGTGTATGCTATACACGAGATGTAACTGGAAAAACATCTCTTCCTTCAATAATTATGAATATTTTTCACTTTACTTGCTCACCTCTTCTTTTTTAATGTGAATATTGTGTTCTTAAGGTAATGATTTATATTTTTTTCAATCTTCTCTTTATGTAAAACTCTTTTAATTTCACCAAGACAGTCCCATCTACCTGTCTTTGTGTACTGCAGGTGAAAATTATGCTCCAATTTTTTTTCGTAGTGCTGAATAGGAACTAGTACATTGCCATTGATTAGCTGGTTATGACTTGTCTTTGGAAATAAAAAGGCTTGTCTGCTTTTTTTTTTGCTGTTGGCATTGGCTAGATTAGCAAGATGCTACCTATGTTACAAGTCCTGTTCGCTTTCATTTTAAGGAGTCTTCTCTGGAAGCTGAAGTCTATCTCTGCTTTTCTGTTTCTGTTTAGCTTCCATGGAATGACCACCACTGTGACAATTTAATTTATTTTGTTGTTCTACTAAGAGGTGAGTAAACACAAACCAAGCCCTTAGTAGCAAACTGTTTCTATTGTGATTAATGCAGTGTATGAGAGCTTTATATTCAGCTAACTCGTATGCATTACCTCTCAACTGTGATTTAGGATAGACAATATGGTGGAGCCAACTCAGTGACTCAGCTTGCTGTTAAAGGAAGGGGACAGTCTCAGACATTAGATGTCCTTGATCTCTTTCTTTCAAAGTATTTAGTTGGCACTTGCACTCCCTCTCTCTTTTAAGAGCTTACCTATAAACTGAGCGTTAAAAACGTGCTTCCTAGGCAGCTTAAAAACCCCAGTCTGTGCTATCTTTTGCAGTGCAGTTAAATAGCAGTCCTTACCCCTCTAATTCAGTACAGAGCCTTATATTCTGTTTTGCTTGGTTACTAATGATGTGTATACAATTTACACCAGCTGTAAATAATTCTTACATATCCTTATCAGAACTGTCTCTACCATAGCTGTTTGTACAGGAAAAACAAACAGAATGGGTGAGAGCTCTGTGTGTTACAAAGACGTTGGCTTGTAGATGAATGAGCAGGGAGCACAGGGGGTATGAGTTAGCATGATTGTGCAGCACGGCTGAAAATACTAGATTGTGTTACTGCTTTCTAGCCCTTAGTTCCTGTTTTGTGAAAGTCTGTTTAAAGTGACCTAAAGCTTAGTTGATCTGGTCTTTAAAGAAAATTCGAAATTCAGCTTTCCTAGCTGCACAATAAGGTAAGGAGGAAAAAGGAGAGTCTCAGTTCTTTGGGGAAGGAGGATATTAACCTGGGTTGGATATGGCCCAGTTATTGAATCAATGCATTACCAAAGGCCTTTGATAAGGGTAATGATATACCATTATCTAGTGGAAGTGAGGTTGCATTAACAACCTTATTTTGAATTCTTAGTGAAAGTTGTCATGCTGTGTGCCACAGGAGTCACTGTGTATGCAGGTCTGGGTGACACCGTGACCTGGTGTCACTGAGCTGGAATCAAACTCAAAGGAGCCAGGTGTAAGCTGAACCAAGGAAAGCTCCTGTTCGAAGCTGTGTGAGGAGCCACTCACTGCAGCAGGGCAGGTAGGTGATACCAGTAAGCTGAAGGATGGTTGACATTTAAGTGCTAAATAAAGAGCTTTTGTTGAAGGCAGGCAAGCACTGAAAATAAGTTAAAATATTAGGAATTTTTCCCTGCTAATGTTTTTGGTTTTATCTAAAACATTGGGAGTATGGGGAGAGAAAATTGGTGAAGATACACTTGATGCTCAAGTCCTAAGTGAAACTGAGAACTTTTTCAGGGATGTGCCCAGAGTCTCATTTGAACTGATACCTTGATTTAAACTGATACCTGGATTCAGACTTATAAAGAAATTTCCTTCCAGGCTATGGTTGCAAGAACTATTTAGGCTTGATAAGTCTTTCTATGTGATGTAGCAGATTAGTCCCTAGGATCATTTCACATGCATCCCTGCAACCTCAGGTGATATATTTAAGATATTTAAGATACTGGTGATGACAGGTCTTTTCCTGCCTTACTGTAGCACAATGTAATTTTTGTGGGTTCGCATCTCATCTTGTAGAGTGTCCCTGGTGGATAGAGTGATGACTTTTAAAGGTGGAGCATGTGAAGTTCTTGACAAGGGATCTAGTACAGGATTGAGTAGGCGGGACTGGGTGATAATGTGGCTTCTCTACATTACTTCATTATCAGCTTAAAGGGATCTATGACAGGGCTGTTATTCCCACTTTTCTCCCTTCCTGTGGCATTGCAGTTTGTGAGTTTCAATGTTTCCTTTGCACAAGCCAGTTCAGTCTTTCAAGTCTGATTTGACTGAGAAATAATATTTCTTTTTCTTTCTCAAAGCCTAAGCTTTCATTTAGATTGTTGAACTGCTGTGGCTTATCTGCAGCTGCCTGGGGCAGACCAGTGGCAGTGATGCTGTGGGACTGGTCTGCACAGGGGGCCTTTCTCATTCAGACACTAGTGGCTGGTTCAGTGTATGTGATCCAGGAGAGTGGCCATGTAATTCTGGCTGGGAGCTGGGTACAAAGCAGGGCTGTACTCCTGAAATTGTTCCCATAAGAAGGGGATTTTCCATGTCTACTGTTACTGTTCAGCTTTGCTGTGAAGTCTTCAGTATCTGTTCTTTTAACAATTTACAGAAAGGTGTGGAAGCAAACACAAACTGGTCTTTATTTTACACAGCAGCAGAGTGGGAAATCAGTTTCCCACAGACAGAAAACCAGTGTGAAGTGTGGTTGAAATGAAACCTGTTTTCACTAGTTCTGCTGATTAGAGTACTTTAGTCCCATAGGTGAATAACAGATTTGATAGGATAAAATAAAGATGTGCTATGAAATAAAAGAGGTGCTACGTAAAAAATTCAGTATGGGCAACCACCCAAGATGTCTTATTGAATAGTTGCAATGAGGAATTTTATAAGTTGATGTTCTAATAAAGTTTTTAAGCATCAGTAATCTGTTTTAAGGATGTCCACTCTCATCTATCAGAGGCAGTGTTTATAAGCAATATTATCAAAAAGGAAAAAAAACATCTAATTTTAAGCAGGATGTAGCAAACATGCTTGTGAGATGAATCTCTCAAAAACTGGGCTGGATGGTTGAGAGAAGGCATTAAAATGGAAACGGTGACAGAAACTTCTCTCAGCAAAATTCTTAACAACAGGTGACACCCAGCTAAAGTTTAAAACTTTGTTGCAGAATATGGGTGAGTAATCCGTGTAATATAATAGGCAGTTTGTAGTTACTTGCCATGTGACATAAGGGGAGTAATGTAGTTAAAATAACTGCAATTATGTAACACGCAGCCTTGGGAAATAGGAAGGGCAGAGCTGGTATTTCCCAGGTAAATCTTAAGATACCATCTGTGAAACGTCCTAATTTAATTACCTTCTGAACTTCAAGAGCAGAATTAACAACAGTATACAAAGTGATTCTGAAACATGAAAGTTTCATAATTGTGCCTGAATATGTAAGCCGGTATTACTGCCATTTCTTAAGCTGTAATTTTGAAATCAGACCTGCATGGGTCAATGCTTAATGTAGGCTCCATCTCATCCAGTGGGGTCTGCAGAGTGAACGATCCTCCAGAACCACTGGATCCTCATCACTGTCTTAGCAGGCTGGGTGTGATACAGCAGAAACTTTGCTTTTGGGACTCGTTCTGGGCGGAAATTAGACCACTGAACTCTGCACTGGGTTTTCATCATCTCCAGACATTTTCTAAAGGATCACTGTCTGTCTGTCTGTCTTATTAATAAGCTTTTTTCTCTAATATAAATTGTTAATGTTAAGTGTTTTAAGTTCACACTGAATTGAAAATTGTCTTTTGGAGTGACACAGCTTACATTAGAGTGTTTCATTCTGTTGTGGTTTTTTTTTCCTTTTTTTGTGTGTGAATTTTTTTGGGATTTTTTGGAGGGGATGTTTGTGTTTTTTTAGCGTTTTTTTGTGACATTCTTTTGTATGCTTATTTTGTTTAGTAGCCGTTAACATTAAAAAATTGTTGTAAAATTACTATTTAAAAGCAAATCTTGATATCTGTTTTATTATTTAAAAACTATGTAGGGGGAATAAATGGGCATAAAGAATGGCAAATATCTTTCATGTGGGTTAAACAAAGGAATGTGAGAAACTTCTTGTTCTCATTTAAAAATTAGAAATATTTGAGGCATATCAGTAATTCCAGTTACAAAAATCACTAATAGTTTTGTGAGCTAAGTGAACTGGAGCACTTGCAATAGCTTGTTTCCTTACCACTTCTCATCATCAGACATTCTCATATAGTTTGCTGTAGAATTTGTGGCGTTTTTGTTGGTGTAAACAATCTTATCTGCCCTTGCCTCTCCAGTAAAGGTAATGGTCCAGCTTGGAACTGGTTCTGCCAAGCTGTGTGCCTTAGCTCAGCTGCAGTTAGTGGGCTTTGCCAGCTGTCTGCTGAGCTGCAGGCAACCAGAGCACAGCAGATTACTTTGCTCTTTATCACAAGCTTTTTCCTCCTTTGCCTCATTTATATCTCTTTTATTTTTTATGGTGCTGGTGGCCCATTTTGTTAAAGATGTCTTCAGAAATCATGCTATTACACTGACTTGGACTTAGATGCACAGTATTATTTCCATTGACAAAAAGAAAATTTTTAGTGCTTATTTTTTTTAAGAGCTGAATATCTTGCATACATTTTTGAGGTGATTTTGACACTTCTTTTCCAATTGCATGTGTTTGAGAGGACTTCTGCTATTTGGAACTTTTCAAGCTGGGCAGACTACTTACATGATTACATTTTTGAGTTTATGTGAATTGTTTGCAATATATCGTTCAAAATAATCCAGTTTTGAAAATGAGTCTGCTAGTGTTGCCTAATTTTAAGAGAGTTTGCTACAAACTGGAAAATCTATTGTGCATTTTTATGGCATTTTTAAATTTTGATATGAGCAGACAGGGGAAGATTGTAAATAAAAGTGCTGATGTACTGATTCTATAAGTACATTAGCAGATAGGTAAACCAAATGTATGTTTTCCTGACTCAACTATCTCTGTACAAATGCATAATGGGCAGATGAGTTTATAGGATGAAGAACTAAAACTGTGTATTTAACAAATGGCCTTCTCTGGCTCTAAGTCTTTGACTCTTCAGGTGAATTCTTTCCAGTCTCACATTTAGAAAATAATTTCTGTATCCTACAAAACTGCCAAACATGTTGAAAGATTGCATTATGGTCAAAACATTATCAGTTTACTTCTTAACAACACAGATGTACTATAAAAAGCCAGTATTTCAAAAATGTTTTGTTTTTTCCTGATAACCGCAGGCTATTTGTTTATCTGGTGTGCAGGCATGTGATTTTCTTTTTTTTTTTTCCACTCTGCTATTAAAAAAAAAGGCAGGCCTTGATCGTATTATTTTCCAGTGTGTATGAATGTGTGTGAACTAAGTATAACAAGGTAAGACGAAATATCCTCCATGCTGCCATTAACTCTCCTTTTGTAAGTGGTTAACAAAAAAATTATCCTGAGAACCTAACATTGTCAACTATTGTTGACAGAAGTGGATTTAAGAAGGGAAACTGGGTAGCTAGTTAGAAAAATAGGTAAATTGTAAAGCACATTGAAAGTGAAATAGAAATGTCATATATAAAAATTGGTGTTAAATCTTTTAACTGTAGGAAAGTTCTGAACAGCACTGTCTTTCTTGCAGACATTATTTCTTAAAGTAATTGGAGTTAACTTACTGTGTTTTGCTTACCTTTAGATTCAGATTAATTGATCAGTCACTACTGAGTGGTGAGGCTGGTGCTACTTTCTGTGTAAATCCTTCTCTCAAGTCACTGAACTCCAGAGTCACTGAACTCCAGAACTTTCAGAAGAAGTCTGGTAACTGTGGTGGAGTTTCATCTTGCTTGGCTATGAACAGAAAAGAAATCTTGAAGGCTGAGACTGTCTGCTGCCTAAACTTTTGACAACTGTTTTAAAGGAAGAGGACCTGTGAGTGCTGGGATCAGGAGAGTGGGACATATCCCTCACCGTCAGTATGGCTAGGGCCGGTTTCACTATTTTCATCATCTGCCTTTCTACTACAACTAGAAGAAATCTATTGGAAATAGTCCAATTCCAGATAAAAGTCTCGCATTTGGCCTCAATGCCTAGCAGGTATAAGAGTTGCTTTTTAAACACTGACAAAATATTTGTCTGACTTCTGATGCAAAAATTAAAGTGAAGCTGAGAAGTCAAGTGGGTAAATGTAAAGAACTGTCTATTTGTGAGTTGCAGTTGAATGACAACTGTAAGAGGATTTAACAATCAACATCTCAAGCCCATTGTAGTGGGTTGACCCTGCCCACCAAAGCCTTTCTCTCACTTGCTCTTCACAGCTGGACAGGGTCACAAGAAAGGGTTAAGATAAGGATTGGGAAAGATCACTTACCAAATATCACCACAGGCAGAATTGACTCAAATTAAAGGTAATAATTAAATTTATTGCTAACTAAATCAAAGCATGATAATTAGAAGTAAAATAAGCCCTTAAAACACTTCCCCCCCACCTTCCCTCCTTTCCAGCTCTGCCTCCTCACCCCAGAGTGGTGCAGGGAGATGGGAAATGAAGATTGCACTCGGTTCATCACATGTCCCTGCTGCTGCTCAGGGAGTGGAGTTCTTCCCCTGCTCCATGGGGTCTCTCCCATAGGAGACAGTTCTCTGTGACCTTCTCCAGTGTGAGTCCATCCCATAAGCAGCAGTTCTCCATGAGCTGCTGCAATGTGGGTCACTCTTCATGGAGTGCAGTCCTGCAGCCACAGCCTGCTCCAGTGTGGCCTTCTCTCTCCATGGGTCACAGCCTCCTCTCAGCCATCCCCTGCTCCAGCAGGGTCTCCTCCAGGGACTGCAGGTGGATCTCTGCATCCCCATGTTCCTCCAGGGGCTGCAGGGGCACAGCTGCCTCACCATGGGCTGCTCCAGGGGCTGCAGGGGAACCTCAGCTCTGCCCTTGGAGCACCTCCTGTCCTTCCTTCTGCACTGACTTGGGTGTCTGCAGAGCTGTTCCTCTCATGCTCTCACTCTGCTCTTCTCTGGCTGCAATTACAACTGCACAAACATTGGGGTTAATTTTCTTCTTCATCTTAAATCAGTTATCATAGAGGCATTGCCACCATTTCTAATTGGCCCGGCCATAGCTGAGGTGCATGCATCTTTGGAGCCACCAGAGACTAGCTGTGCTGGACACTGAGGAAGCTTCTCATAGCCTTTCACAGAAGTTACCCTGTAGCCCGCCACTACCAAAGCTTGCCTATGCAAACCAAATACAAGGGTATTTAATGGCAATTGATTTAATGCTAGAAGCTACACTGAATTTTCTGGATTTTTAGGATCATTTTTTGAAGCAGATTTCTTGTTTAACTTTAGTCTTGGTCAGCATGTTGAGCTAGCCAGTCTGAGTGCCAGTAATGTGAGAGTGGGAAAACTGAGTGGCAGTGAAATCAGTAAGCTACTTTTCTTCCCAAAGAACCAGTTAAATATAATATGATTATTTGAATATTTGAATATATTTGTTGAAAATTTGGGCCATGCTCTGCACAAGATTTCTGTGGGCTTTGGTAGAATTCTGTTATAATCACTGCATGATGTACTTTCAGTTTGCCATGCCTTTTCTCTTAACAGACTGTTCTCGTGTGTCTGAAATGGAAAGAATTCTGGATTAAAAGGCTAATTTATTTTAATCGGTCTAACAATTTAATACAATAGTTATTTATAAAGTAAACATTTTTAATGGTGCTTCTCCAGCACCAGTTATGGCTGAATTGCTTGGCTGTCACAGTTGAGCACACTGAAGTACCTGGTGTTCAGGACAGGGTTGGATTTACGTGCATTTGATATCATCCAGAGTTGGCTTATGGAGCAAGGTGACAATAATATTTATAATTTGCCTCTAACCATAAAATCCTTTCTCTCATGTGATTGCTAGCATCAAACGCAAGAATGCTCCTCATGTTTCCATTAGTAAAGAAGGAGGATCCCCCTGCTTGTTTTGTCAGCACCTTTATCAGCATAGAGCACTGAAGCAAATATTGTAATATGAATACAGGATGCATGGAAATGGTCAGCGTGAAAGCAGTGACATTGAGTTGGGAAATGCTGATGTTGCAGGATGATATTTCTGAAAATGTGAACTTTAAGGAGACTTGCAGAGGGACCATTTTCCAAACGGGTAATTGGTGGTGGTTGCAGATATTCAGAGACACAGGACAGAAGTGCAACCAGGAAAACAAGTGGGGAGTAGAATAAGAATGGAGATGAGGTGAATCAGATGAACTCTAATGGGGGCAGGCTTGTCTGGGTTGCATCTTGCAATGAAGGGTGAGTGTAGTGGCTAAAAATTCCTGCAAAATGGCAGTGGACAGGATGTACTTGTAAAAGTGGAAATAAGGATGAAATTGTTTTTCTGCACTGTTAAGGTGAAGATAAATGAGAAGATGACTGTGGGGAGATCTGAGGAGAGAGATACATTACCATCAACCTGCATCTGGCTTAACCTGGAGGAGATGCAGAAGGGCTGCAGAGGAAGGGACTTGTTTATCAAGGTGTGCTGCTTCCTGAAATAATAAATAAATACTACTAATAAGGGTGAATGCAGTGTGAAGATTGCATAGGGGTATTGAGAGAATTCATCTGGTAAAGTGAGACACTGAGTGGGTAGGGGAAAAACACCGTCAAATATGCTGGGATATTTAAAAGGTATTTACTAGGGGGAATGAGGCAAGGGAAGGGCTGATGAGGGCTTGATTGTGGACCAGAAGTCAGTATTCCTATATGTATACTTTGAAAAACTTGACATAAATAGGAGGTACTGCATACAATGTGGATGTCCTGGGTTATTTTTGTGGGTTAATGTGTTGCCATTGGTACTATGACATTCCATGATTCTGGCGTGGAAACAGTTGATTCATCAGAGTGGGATTTGCATACTAATTATAATATGGCTAATTATTTTATTCAAAAGGAGTATACTGACATATTGGTACTTTTTCTCCTTCCCACATACCTTAGAAATACTTCTTATTTAGAATTTTTTTTTCTATAATAAACCTTGCAAAGCTTAACTTCCTCATATATCAGCAGCTTGGACTTTAAGTGGAGATGGTGATAAAAAATAATTTAAGCATCTGTTCTTTATTCATATTTGCCTCTTAATTGTAATGGTTAACCACAGCACAGTTTCTTGAGATAACACTTTATGGCACGGAAACACCTGGTTTGTATGTAGAGATTGCAAAATCGTATTGTTGTGCATAACAGCTCTGCTATAAATTAGACCCAAGGATAGTGGGATGTGGCCAGCTAATGCTTCCTGATCTGTATTTCACATATGGTGCTCTGTTAGCCTTTTCTCTGTTTTTACTACTCTGTTTCCTGAAAATCTTTCCCAAAAAACTTTATTAATCTTTCTTCATTGACAAAAAATCTGTATTTTTGTTTTGGTTTGTTTCCTGCAGGCAGCATCATAAAAATCAAGTGAAAATGGCATTTAGCAATCTGACATCAAAGGCTATACTACTGTATGATGAATGGATTAAAGATGCTGGTGAGTCACTTAAATCTAAAACTTACTAACTCCCAATAATTTTGAATAGCAATGTGTAGCTATGCTAGGTGTGCTGTTTATCAGCTTAGAAGTAGCTTTGTCATCCTGTGAATATTTGTAAGACTTGCCAGGTTACCTATTAACATGGCAGTCTAGTTTCTGCATTTTAAAATAGGAAGTAAACAAAACTCAGTTTATGGATATAAACTCTGAGTAAATTAAGTGCAGGCAGTGATTCTCCTGTCAGTCTTCAGTTGCCTGATAATATAGTTTGAGTTTTTCCTATGGTGCTGAATGTATAGTTTTGACTCTTTTTCCTTACCAAACAATTGCATTTTATCAGTTAATTTGTGCAGGCACACTGCATTACTGCATTTTGCTCTTGCAAAATGGAAAAACAAACCCCAAAACGTCCGCCCTGATAAGTTTCAGTATTTTGAAATTAATCGTCAGAGTAATTAACTCTGTCACAGTGGTACTTTGAAAAATGATGTTAGTGTCTTGTTGCAGTTAGTAAGGGATATTAATCACACTTTGCTTTTATGTTGCCACTTTGTTATTCTGTATGCTGTTATTCTGTATGCTACATTCTGTATCAGCAAAAGCTGGTAGAGAAGATCTCAATTTTGGGATTAAGACCCATCAGTCTCAGCATTTCTCACTGTGGTAGAAAGATAGTGACAGGGATTAGCTAATTCCTGGAAAAAAAATTAAATGGTTAAGGTTTGATAGATGAGATTACCGATCTATCATTTCTAGCATAGCTGAGCACCACTTTTCTTGTTCTGTCAACGCACAGTGTACAAGTGAGCAGGGAGTTTAATCAGTGTGACTCATGGGGTGAAGTGGATTGGATGGAGCGAGCATTCCTGCTGCAGTGTCTGTGACCCCAGAACCTGAGTTGTCTCCATGCCCAACAGTGCTTGTATTTGGCATTTTGTATCATAGTGTTAGTGGTAGAATATGGTTTTCTCAGGATCAGGCTGGGAAGAATAGCGGCAAAGGTTTGGTAGGAGCAGGGTAAGGGTGGATACAACAAAAACAGTCAGTTGTGAAGAGATGGTGATTCTTTTGCAGTAGAAGAGGGAGCAGATTCCTCATGCTGGGGGTCACAGTCGTTGGTCTGTGGGCAGCAGCACTGGCACATTATAAGCTCTGAGCAGCATTGTAATGTGCTCTCCTCCTCAATCTGTTTCTACACTTCCAGTGGCTGTTAGCCACATCAGAGAGGTGAAAGGTTGCTTGAATGCTGTGGGTTGAAAATTTGCTGATTTGAAACATTTGGCTATGAATTAAACACTTGACAAAAATAACAGTCGTATAATTTTACCCCTAAAATACTGCAGCAAACCATGAAAGCAACAGTTTGCTGAGTCAGTAGTTTGGGATCATTCTGAACCAAATCTTCCAAAAGTCAGAATAAAAAGAAAATTAAAGAAAATAAAAATTACATGAGGTTCACCTGCTTATGGAAAAATGTGGCAGTCTTTGGTGATCTAGGACTCAATGATGAACCAGAACAGGGTGCAATGGAATCACAGTGATGCTCAGATGAAATACCTGCCAGCCTTATCTGCAGGGAAAGGGAGTGGGGTGTGCTTAGGAGGAGGTGCCTCTTCAGTACAGCTCTCTGACATAACTGTGGAGTAACTTGTAACATTTGCTTGTTGTATTATAATTTTTTTGTTGTATGAAAGTGTGTATTTGTCTTGCTGTAAAGACAGAAAATCATGTCACTCGTGATTCTGTGTCTTCTTTTTTATGTGAAGAAAGAAGCACTGAATCCTACATGGGTTAAATCACATTATCCAGTCAGTATGGATTTGAGGTGAATGGATTCTGAAACATAATCGGTGACAGAAAAATCTAGACCATCAAGAATTAAATACTTTTCTATATGTTTTAGTAAGTACTGTAGACATATGATTTTTTTTTTTCTTCTCCCCCCACCACCTCTAGATCCAAGACTGGAAGGCTGGCCACTCATGTCTTCACCATTTCCAACAACTTTTATCATTGGGACCTACATTTATTTCGTCACTTCCTTGGGACCCAAACTCATGGAAAATAAAAAACCTTTTGAACTCAGGCAGATCATGACGTTTTATAATTTTAGTGTGGTAGCCCTGTCTTTATATATGACTTACGAAGTAAGTACTGTTTGTAATGTATTTCTATATTCCATGTTTTTAACAACTAACTTTTAATAAATTTATTAATATAATTCTCACACTGCAATTCTCAATAAAATATTACTGTCATGGAAGTAATTAGATTCCTCCAAGGTGTATGCTAAACTTGTAATTCTTGGAAAAAGGGAGTAAGTCATATCCAGAAAGAGAACATGAAACATTTTGTGTCATTATATATAATATAAAAAGTTAAGTTTTCATCATTTAAATTCTTTGCACTGTAGCAGGTAAAGAAGACAATATGCTTTTCTTAGTATCTTGTAATTGTTTCTGTCCTACTAGGTGATAATGTGACAACCTGCCCTTAAGGGGAAGGAACAACAATGATTCAAACACTCTATAGTGTATGTCTACTATGAAATCATCTTCAGTTAGATCTGCCTTTTAAATGGCACAAATCAATGGCAGAGGTTAACAAAATCTAATTCAAGGCATTTTTGTCCTTTAAATGAACAAACAAAACCCCTCTAAACAAAAAACCTTCAACCTCTGCCTCCTGCTTTTGCCCCAAGCTTGAATTATGAATATCTTTAACACTGATTTTCCCCACAACCCCAAAATATCAAATTCTCTTTTTTTTTTTTCCAAAAGCAATGTTGAGATGTTGCTGCTGTTGGGCTTTACTCGTTTGTTGGGATTTGGTGGGCTTTGGTGGGGTTTTCTGAAGGGTAGCTATTTGTTGATGGTATTGTGTGAATGACAGCCTTATATGTTTGCTTGGTGGAACATCATTGTGCTAGTACTGACCCTGTGCATGACTCTCAGGTTAAGTGGCTATTTCAGGTTTGGCAAACTAGTAATAAAAAGTTATCAGATTATTGTGACAAATTGGCAGGATATGTTCCTGTTAGCTTACTTTGCATGAATCTTAATAATGAGTTACAGTGAACTACGTGGCATTTCTTCTAACCTCTCTAAAGGCACTGCAGCAGCAGCTACTTTGTGTCATGACTGTTGTGTGGAAAGTGGTGGGAACACTTTTGCTATTTAGACATTTTTCTGAAAAATTGCCAAATTTCCTTTTGGAATTGGGTTGCAAGTTTGGTTTTAGTTATAAAGCTCAAACAAACAAAACCACACCAAATAATCCTACAAAGAAACAAGAAAAGAAAAAAAAAATCTTCTGTTAGTGTCTATCCCTGGCATGGTATTCAGTAAGTCTGCTGTCAAGACTTCCACGTCACAATTTCATGAAAGAGTGCATGGACGGAGTGTAACCGATTGAATGTCTGCTATTGTCTGGTGGTCAGCAAGAAGCTGATTCTTTCCCTATTTGGTGGGTATTTTAGTACTGTGCTGGTTTGCTAGTGTTAAAAAAAACCATGTTTTTCTTAAGCAATCAGTCCTTTCAGGAGGTTAAAGCCTGCTTCTGTTAGGAGAGGTGAAGCTCTTACCATGCGTGAGTGGGTAGTGATAATGAGAAGAATCACAAAGATATAAAATATATATGTCATAGTGGCTGACAGTAGAATAAACCAAGTATAATACTAATATTGTTGCTCTTGTCCAAACTTTAATACATTCCAAGAGAAAAGATTATATTATTTGCTACATACAGTCCTTTGGTCATGTGTGTGCTCTCAGTTGTAGCTTCTCATCACCCTTATGAGTGAAAAACTAATTAAAACATTAAGTTTAACTAAGCAGAATTTTAGAAATTATGATATTAAATATACATCATGCATATTGATTTGTTCCTTGTCTTTAATGATAATTAGCAATGGCTTCCTGTTGTGCTGACTTTGTTAGAGTATTAAGATGATTAAGATGCTGTGTTGTAGTCTTTTTTGTATTAAGATACTTAGCTGTGATAGCAATTTTCAAAAGAATACTATTTGGTTTTGTGGTCTTTCTTAGACAGTAAGTTGTTTTTTAACACTGGTTTTGAGATGCATCTCTTCCTTCTCTTCAGTTACTAATGCTGAAATAATGGGTGTAGGAAGAAAATTCTTGTCTATGGGTGTGGTACTGGAATTAGAAATTCATTAATCTGCAACAGCAAAGGATTTTTGTGGTAGCTATCCCACACACAGGTAGATGATTGACAAAGTTGCTGATTTAAGGTGTTTTTAATATTGTTTTTCCCCTCCTGCTTAGTGATTGCAAAAGTAATCCAAGATTAATGAATTTTTCAAAAGATGTAAACTTAATCTTTGCCCTTTTCTTTCCTCCAGTTTCTTATGTCAGGCTGGGCCACAGGATACTCATTCCGGTGTGATATCGTTGACTACTCAAGGTCACCAACAGCTCTAAGAGTAAGTTGCCAAAGACAAAGGTGAATTGTTACCATAGAACAATAGAATGATTTGGGTTGGAAGTGACCTTGGAGATCACCTAGTTCCAACACCCCTAAAATGAGCAAGGACAACTTCCACTAGATCAGGTTGTTCAAAGTAGTGTGATATACATTTACTTTATTTTTAGAAATGGTTTTTGAACTGCCTGCTTTTTGAATGCACTGTTGTAGAGTGGAATGCACTAAATGGAAATGACCTCTTGCATAATATAGAGTACATGAGTTAACTGAAGGGATGGGTTATTTGGTTGGGTGAAAGAAAGAGGCAAGGAATTCATTGGCTTGTTTTTGTTGCTTTTAAAATTCCTTTAAGTTTAAAAATTGTTTTGTGTTTTTAAAGAAAAACCAATCAAAGTATACATTTAAATATTTCTGTCATCACTCAGCCCAGTGATTTCGTTTATATAGATAATTATTTGTCCTGCTCAGTTTTGTTGACAACTTTTATGGTTTGACAATTTGATTTTTACTCTTGCAGATGGTGCGAACTTGTTGGCTTTACTTCTTTTCCAAGTTCATTGAATTATTAGACACTGTAAGTTTTTCTAGCCTAATAAAAGAAGTGGTTCTCTTTCCTTTTCATAGCTAAAGAACTAGTGCTGTTCAGGGCTGAGGATACAAGTTGCTTTTTATTTAATCATCCAATCTTAAACCACATTACATTTACCATCATGTTTACCCCTATTATCTCTCTGTATGATATTGTCTTTTTACACTATTCTTCCTTCATTATCAGGAAAAATGTTAATGAGGGAACACACCCTTAAATATTTAAGAATTCTGGATAACTTGACTGTTTAACAGTTGAGTACACTAATCTGTTATGCTATGGCAATGCTTGTCTCAACACTGCAGATAAAAAACAGTTGATCATGCTGAATATTTTTTTTACATCATCTTCAGATTTTGTCTTCCCCATCAATATCATCAGCGGCTTTGAATGTGGGACAAAATTGCCATACCTACTTGCTCTAAACTCCTGAGATTGTCTTGAGTGTCGTGACTATAGAGATGTATGATGACAGACTGACATTCTAACCTCATTGAAGCAGAATGCAGAGCTCACTCACCACCAGCCGCCATCTTCCCAAGACTGGCACCAGATAGGACTGACAAAGATGTTTTCAGATCACTTTCTGAGTGTTGGAATCAACTGCAGTTCTATTTGCCCTGTTGTTTGGGGCACGATAGTGGTGGTTCAGGACCTGACTCATGAGCAGTGAGGATGTTCTACATCCTTTGAGCAAAGCTGGCCATCTGCAAACATTCAGGATTCAACACTGGAAGATCTTACTGACTAAACCTAATGGAATGGTAATGCAAGTGTCAGGAATGCTAAAACTAGAAAATCCTGACAAGTATATTCTTCTATTTGCCTTTGTTTGCCTCAGGTTATAGTGCTCCTTTTTAATTAGTCCTGAGCCTGATTTTTTTTTTTTTTTAATTTGTTTTGTTTGAATACAGACAATTGGGTACCTGTTTCTCATCACCTTTTTTATTTTATTGCAAAAGTAATTTCTTAGCTGTATTTAAATCAGCTGATTCCAAATGTTTTCTTTGGCACACCAGACATCTTTTTTTCTGTATCTGATACTACACTTTTCATGACCTGATTTCTCCTTAAAGATTTTTTTACTGTCTTCCCTTAACATTTTGCATGATGCCTGCCCTTTAAAATAGGGCCTGTCAATAACAATTAAGAATACCTACATATATTCTCTACAATTTTTATGGTTTCTGACGGTAGCTAAGTCAGAGTTCATAATAAAGTGCTATTTCTCTACCATAGTATTTTCTACTGTTAGTTCTTCAGTTAATTTTCACAAATGGCCTTTCATTAATAGCTCAGGGGACTTAAAATGTGGTGCTTGTAGAGACTTCTCAATCCAAGCTAGTCCGTTTTACATAGTTTGTTGCATGTGTAGGAGATAGCTCAACCTTTGGCATTTAGTCTCAAAGGTTGCCTTGGCTTTTGAGATTTCACAGGTGGATTTTACTTACTGGTTTTAAGGTTTTTTTGCAAACTAGTTTGCTTAGTTGCACACTCACTCAGTTTTCCTTGTCCCAACACTGTAAATGTGCAAAACTTTAAAATGTATAGTAGCGAGCAACCAGTACTGATACATACATTTTTCTTTAAATATATTTGGTTTGATTATCTTCTATAACATTCTGTTCATTAAAAATCTGTTTCAGATATTTTTTGTACTGCGTAAGAAAAACAACCAAGTTACATTCCTGCATGTTTTTCATCATTCCATTATGCCGTGGACCTGGTGGTTTGGAGTCAAATTTGCTGCAGGTATGGAGAGAGAGTGGAGTTACAGTTGAACATATCTTCTGGTAGTGAAAGTTACCTATGGTAGACCAAAAAAAAAAAAAAAAAAAAGAAACGGAATTAAACACTTTGGAAACAACAGTGTTTTTAAATTTAGACTTTTGCCATATTTTATGGAACAACTGAGATCACCATACTTATTTAAATGGGTGGGGATTACTCATTTTTCCTATTTGATGGCATTTTGTTCAGTGTTGAGATTTCTTGTGGGGGGAAGAGGTGCAGAGAAGAGAGCAGGGTACAAGCAAAGAACATTATTACATGAAAAAGAGAAGTCATTGAAAAATCATAAGTGGTAGGGGAGATAATTAAACTAATAACTCTGTTGAAACTACTTCATAATCATTTCGCCCTCTACAGTGTTATAACTGAGTTGGAGGGGAGGACTGTGTTAATTTTTTTTCCTGTTTGAGAAGTTACTTGGTCTTTGCAGTTACTTTTACTGGCTTTAAGTAGTATTGGATTTATTTACACCTGGTATTTCAGCTTTCACAAAACTACAGAAATATTTTTTCTGGACTTTCTTTATAAAAGGAACCTATTTGAATTGTTCTGAATTTAAATTCTTTGACCACTACCAGCTTACCTTCACTTTCTCCTTTGCTGCTTGGTGTGTCTTTGCATGCATTTTCTTATGCCACATTATCAGTGTGCACCACTAATAAATATAACTTGCCATGAGAATAGTCTGAAAAACACAGAGTGGAGAAATGCACAGAAATTTTTAAATCCATTTCTGCAACAGTTGAGGCTTTTTTAGGAAATGCTACTGAGAAAGAGTGGGGTTTCATACATGTTTACCTGGAAACATGTTTTGTGTTTTTGCCTTTTTTGTCCCGGAAAATTGGTGATGAATTGATGAAGCAGTTGTTCCATTGCTTTTCAATCTGATATCTTAATGTCTGTTTTATGTCTGGTGTTTTTCTAGATAAAAACAGACAGGCCCAGAAAGCACTCCAGAAAATTTGTAGACTTTTGAACCTTTCCAGCGTGCAGCTTTTCATTGTGTATAAATGGATATATTTCTGTTGTATTTGTTGAGTGGATTGATTATGTATTTCTCAAATCTTGCTGAGTGACTAGTATTAAGTTAAAACTGTGACTCGTTGTCTCAGCATACACCCCAGTGTGTTTATAGGTCTGCGAAGAGAAACCTGCAGCAAATAGCAGTGGCTCCTCTTCAACCTTGAAAATTTTCCACTTATAGTGATTAACTTTCTCCTTTTTATCTGGGTGTTGGATCAGTGTACCAGCTACAGGCTTCTGATTTTGCATCAGATTCAAATTTCCCGTGTGATAATTTGACAAATACTTTCAGCAAAGTGTGCAAGAATTTTGTCCTCTCATAGTAATAGTCCCTCATATTTATGCAGAGCTGTGTTTATTCCAAAAACTCTATTGCTTATCTTTACACTTATCTTTCCAAATACTCTTGTTTGATAAGTTAAATTTTTTTCCAGGAATTTCAGTCCTGCTGGTGTTTACCTTGTATTCAGTTTCATCAGTGCTTGTCCTTCTAAGCAGCAGCATTGTCAAGTTTTCAACCTGTTTGTAAAAAACCCAACAGTTTTGGATGGAGATGCTGTTTTTTCTCTGATCTGATAAAAATAGAGAATTATAAAATCATGCTTAGTCTAGTGTTGCTTTTTGAAGCATATTTTTGTACTGTTGTGTAGGTTCCTTTTTTCTCTGCTTTAGCTATTTATTTTTTCTTCTGAATATTCACTGCACAAGCCAAAAAAAGTATGTATATTTGAACTGTAAGAACATTAAAATTATTTTTAAAAATAAAATAGCTAAGTTTCAAAGAAAGTTTGCAATCACAGCTGGAGGAGTTATGCCTGCTCAAGCTGGAAGATTAGTGTGAGCTACTCAAAACACAAAATATGCTTTATTTTTAATTGGAATGATTTTAAATGGGAAAATGGCACTCTTTTTCTCACTAAATGTCTCCTTTTATGTCTTCTTGTTTTCTTTTTGATGATCATTGTTTCAGTGTCCATGTTTCTTTTGAAAATACTTTGCTGTCTACTGCTTCTTGGATAACTTGTACCTCTAATTTCTTGCGTTCATTAAGATAAAGCTACTTTGAGCAGGATCATGTAACTCCATGGTTAATCCAATGAAAAAGGAAGTGTTTCCTTACTTGTTCTTTGAAATGCTCTTGAGTTATCAGTTTCAGTTATAAATTTATCCCAGCATGGTCTCTATTTAAGTTTCCCTTTCACTGTAAGTATGTTTTGAGATTGACAATGGATTTGTGGGACCCTGGTTCATGATTATGAAAACTTACTGTCTGAAACTATTTCATTCCTGGGGAATCTGGAAATCTGTATTAAGAAGAGACTTACTTATCCTCTACAAATTTTGAAGTTCACCATAATGTCTAGAAAGGAGGCAAAACCTAGTAAGAATGCTTTCTACTAAGTTTTCTGTGTCTCTATCAAATATGTGCTTTAATAAAAAATAATTTAAAAATTAAACGAAAGAACAAAAATTTTCACTAAAATGTTTTTGCATATTATTAGATCAGCTGGGTTTAATTGCTGTTTTGAGAAAGCTTAGGTAAACCTTTTCTGAGGCAAGAAACTGATATGATCCATCAGAACTGGTGTCAATCCAATTCAGGTAAAACACCTTGAGGGTTAGTCAAAGTCTAGATTTTGTAGTACATGTTTTCCATAGCCTGGCTGAAGGCAATCTGCTAGGACCACAGTGGCTTTTTAAATACCTGCTGAAAGACTACTACCATGTTTTGCTTTTCTACAGGTGGTTTAGGAACATTTCATGCCTTGCTGAACTGTATTGTGCATGTTGTCATGTACACTTACTATGGAATCTGTTCTTTGGGACCAGCTTATCATAAATACTTGTGGTGGAAAAAGTATATGACAACTATACAACTTGTGAGTAATTGTCTTTGACATATGCATCTCTCAAAAACCTGATTGTAGCTAACACAGATTTAATGCAATATTTTTTTTCTTTTAGTTATGCCCGTTTGTGGAGTTTACAGTTAGTATAAGACTTACTAATGTGTTAACTGAGGATAACAAAAGGTGTGAGCTCTCCACAGTAACATACTTAAATCTGCTGACTTCTGCATTCACTGTAATCAGATTTAGAGAAATAAGCTTTTCAGTTATGCAGTACTTGATATATATATTTACAAGACTCATTGCTTATATAAAAAGTTTCAAAATATTAGGACCAAGAAAATACAATTTAGGTAGAGGATACACATGTGACTAGTAACTACATGTAACATGTAGTAAGGAAAGGGAAAAAATACTTCTTTAGCGTTTGATGTTCTTTCATAGAAAATGTTTGTGTTTAGAAAATTTACCTCTCTCCAACCCAGAGCATTAAAACTCATTCTTGCAGTAATTATATTGTTTCATTAGCTTTAGGTCAATTTCAAAAAGTTGCTCTTCCGAGTGCTCTTTCATGCCTACCTCATTTAATAGATGGATTTTCAAAATTCAGTTTCTGGCTAAAGAATTGGCCTAGAATGAGCAAGGATCTGATGGAGGCGCTAAAGGTGCATCCTGTCTGCTTGCACCAGGTCTGGTTTTAGTAACCCAGTTCATGTAACCATGTGTAACTCTGAACAATGTAGCCTGAATATTTATAACTTGGTCTTTTTGACCTGGAGGCACTACCAGTGGACTATTAACTTGGAGTTCATGTGGAGTGTCTTTTTGTCACATGCTAGTGTGCAGGGAAGGTGGGAACTCTTGTTTGCTAATCCTGTAATGGTTGCTTGATTTTCTTTCTTTCTTTTTTTTTTTTTTTTTTTTTTATTTTCCTAAAGGAGCCTCCCATTTGTCCCTGAAAAACACTGTCTGCCTCCTTCCTTTTTATCTGAACTGGCCAGGGTAGAATCCTATTCTCCTCCTATAAGTTTCTTAGTTTGTCCCACAACTTCTCTTCCTTCATTACATAAACCTGTTTTTCAGTGGAGTAATATTGTGGGGAGATGGGCTATAAAGGTGTATCTGTTTTACATTAAGAAGATGTATTGTCCCTGTTGCTCCTGGCTTTCCCCCCCACTCTACCCCTACTATCTGTTTTTTAACAAACAAGCTATGCTGAAGTTTTTTAAACTTCTGTAGTAAGGTTGTAATTTATTTTAAAAGTGCACTTATTTTCTTCACCTTCTTCCTCCAGGTCCAGTTTATTATGATTACAGTCCATATAGGACAAATCTACGTCATGGATGATTGTCCGTACCAGTATCCAATTTTCATGTTTATTATTTGGCTTTACGGCTCTATGTTTTTGGTCTTGTTTCTCCACTTCTGGTACCATGCTTACACCAAGGGGCAAAGACTGCCAAAAATGGCAAAAAATGGCATCAGCAAAGATCAGTGAAACAAATTGTCTCTAAAACCAAAGAAGTGTATATGTCAAAGGGGAAACTTGCACTACTTGACAATCAAGATGTTTAGGTGCGCACACTACATGGTGTATATTTTGTATGTTTTCTTCCAAAACAGAATTTGTATTTTTACCGTAAGTTATTTGGGATTCAGAATGTGGGAGTGGGGAAGAACTGTGGATCTCTGATTTAAAAAATAAAAAAATAATAAAAAAAAAAAAGATAGATGATCTCTATCTATGAAATGCACAAAAATAAAGATAATTGGAAAAACTAAAATGTGTATGACAAGTACTGAGTACTTTGAACACACTTTGAGGGGGATAAAAATTACTTCACTTTAAATGTTGTAAGTTGCTAAGACTGTCAGCTGCATTTTATTGTAAGAATGATTCTTCAGTAAGTACTGTTTATAGAGTCTAAGGCATATTAATATAGTTAATACATAAACGTTGTTACATCTGTTTATAAACTATATTACTTTAAAGGAAGGATTGTATGTTAATCCATCAAGACAGCGTTTCATTTGAAAATCAAAGATTTTTGGATATACTGTCTTTTACTAGGAGAACTGACTTCATTTCATGTTCTACGCAGTTGAACATTATCATAAATGTTGGAAGCTACTAATATGGGGATTATCTGAATTGTCTTGTAGCATAGTGATCAAAACATCTTACTGATTTGTTCACTGTAGTAGCCAAATATTATTCAATGTGTCTATGGATATACTTTATACTGGTAGCCTGTGCTGTTTGTGAAGTGGGGCTAGGAGGATTATGGAATCTTTTAATTCAATAGCCAAAATCTTAGTACTCAAATAAAATGTAAAAGAATTTTGACTTAATGATTTAAGCTTAAATGTCGCCTACCATGATTGTACTGTACTCTACTTTCTTCCATTTCCATTATCTACTGAAATACATGTCTAGAAAGAGTTTGTGTCATCTTGGTTGTTTTTATTATTAGGGCTTGTTTTTATCAGCTCAAGGTTAAAATTACTCCAGTTGTCTTGTCTGGAGCCAGGCAAAAAAAATGTGACATTCTCTGAGCTTTTGAAAGTGGGGCAGGCAGTGATAACTGGGCATGGCTCCACTCTGTGTAGAATTACCAGTATGTTGTTTTCCAAGGTTAGGCAGATTGTTAGGGTCACATTAGTTTGGAAATCAAAGGAACTTGCTGTTTGTAAGTTGCACTTGTACTGCACGAGTTTATTAAGGAATTGGTGCACACAACAGACCTGGAAATGAGGAATTAAATCTGTTTAGATTAATATTACCATTAAAGATACTGTTTTCTACAACACCAAAAAAAAAGAAACTTGCAATATTTGCTTTTTACTTGATCTGGTCTGTGGGATTTTCAATTACTCAAAACTTTGGGGCAGATTTTAATAGCCTCCGTGTTACACAAAGAGAGTAAGCTTTGTTACCTGTCACACTTTTATTTTACTGACATTTATGGTGCATTGTAAATGCTAAAAGAGTGTAAACTTTAGGTTGGACATGAGTTGCAAATGTTTTATTCTGAGATTACATCAAGTTTTTAAAAGTAAATAAAAATAATTTATATTTTATGTATTCACTATTTAATCCCTGTAGCTGTCAGCTCTCATGGCAGCTTGAAAGTAGATGTCAAAGTATTGGGATGACATGAGATTTGAATTGCAACCTCTGAATTTTAGATGCTTGATCCTAGAATCATCAGTGTTCAGCTCCCAAGTCCCTGGCAGTACAAGTGGAGAGAGGTGCTTTATCACAAGACCACATCTCTTTTTGGTGGGAAATGCAGTCCATTATTGACTCAAAGTCTCAAGTCCAGCCAGCTTTTCTGGCCTGTATGCACGCCCCTGGCCTCCAATGTTAGGGGGCTTTCCTTAAGGACAGAGACCTATTGCTGTTCTTTCAAATAGCTGGGAAGAATTTGCCAGTTGTATATGTTATCTTTATATAGATTTTTTTTTTTTTTTTTTTTTTTTACATAAGTACTGATGAGGGAAGTAGCAAAATTTGATTTTTTGAGGCCTTCTTGGGCCTGCGCATTCAAATGTGTTTCAGAAATGTAGGGCTTATGAGGGAAAGGCTGTAATAGCTAGTCTGTAGTGAAAGCTGGGTAACAGTACCCTCTGCTTCTTGTGCAAGGAAGTGGGCATTACTCTGTAGCCTTGCAGATGATTCCTGTGCTGGTAGGGCAAGTCCTAGTTCTGGTCTCTAATTTTGCAATCATACCTCCTTCCCTGCCCCATAAATACGGATGGAAGAATGCATCCTGCATCTGGGTGTGAAGGGACAGGTACTTGTTTGTTGGTTAAGATCTGCAATGGATTTTTCAAACTCACTTGGGCTTAAATATGAACTAAGACTATGCACAGTCAAAAGTAAGGAGTGCTGCAGGTGGACAGGTGCTGAACAGAAAAATTCCAATTCCAGCAGTTGTACAATAGCCAAAGGCTTCCACAGTCAGTTGTTTGAGATTAAAAACTAATAAGAAGGAGCAGAAACTGGAGATGCTAATCATACTGTGGGCTGTCAGCAAGTCCCATGTCAGATTCCCGCTGCATAGTATCTTGCACAGTGGTTTAGTCTTCTGTGAGTTATAAAGCATTTGGAGAAAGAGAATACAGTGTTTCACAGTGAGTTGTATGGATGCAGCCTCAGAGATGCATATAGTATGACTGTGCCAATGACATCAGCTCAAAACAAATCCTGTCCTACACACAACATAAGGATCTTACAATTTTTATCTCAACCAAAAAACTGTGCATCTCACATGCTTAAGTGTGTTTTTAGGCTACAAAGAGGAGTCCACAATCAGCTTAAGTCATCCATATTGTGGTGAATGTTGACTGACAGTGAGGGGAACAGGGCTAAAATTTTGTTTTCCTTAAACCTGATGGCAAAGAAACACTGTTGTTACCAGCCACTCCTCTCCTGTAAGAGTCCTAAAAATTGGCAGTTAGCTCCTCTGTAATAGATATCACAGGAGTTTCAGTTGCATCCTTGCCTGTACAGGATAGGTGACCTGGTTAACAAAATCTCCTATCTTAAAATGGAGGTTTCCTATTTACTTTCCAAATCAACCTTTCTTTAAAATGCTCATTAAAAGGTAACATACAAGAACTCAATGAGTTCTGTGGCAGCAGCATCAACCCCTGTCTTCTGTAGAAATAATATCAAATGCAATTGCAAGTAATTATCATCCCACACACTACCCGAATTCAAAACAAAACTCTTTAACAAAAAAAATCGATTTGAAACAATTTAAAAACATTTAAAATTTAGGGTTTGGAGGGGGTATTATTAGTTTGATTTTTTTGTTTTGTTTGTTTAGTTAATGCCAAGGTTGTGTTCTCTTTACTGGGGCAGCAATTCACTGGTCCATGTTTTCCTGACATGCTTTAACTTGTTGCCACGCACAGAATGGTCAAACGGCCAGATTGTGGGGACTACAGCAGCTCGCTTAGTCCAGCCTACCTGCTCAAGTAGGGCCATCCCAGAGCACATGGCACACGATTGAGTCCAGATGGTTCTGGAATATCTCCATGAGGGAGGCTCCAGAACGTCTCTGGGAAATCTGTTCTAGTGCACAGTACCCATACAGCAATATTCCTCCTCATGTTCCTGGGGAACTTGCAGTGCATCAGGTGTGTCTGCCCGTTGTCTCTCGTCCTGCTGTCCGGCACCGCCAGGAAGAGCCAGCACGCCCCCGGGGCCTGCGGGCTGTGGCACCGCCACCCACAGCTCCCCCCACAGCGTCACCCACAGGGCCACCCACAGTGCCTCCTACAGCGCCACTCACAGTGTCACTCACACGGCCACACACAGGGCCACCCACAGGGCCACCCACAGTGCCTCCTGCAGCGCCATTCACAGTGTCACACACAGAGCCCCCCACAGCGCACCTCACAGTGTCACCCACAGTGTCACTCACAGCGCCCCCTACAGCGCCCCCCACAGCGCCCCCCGCGCGCTCGGCTCCCGACCCTCGCCGCAGCGCGGCCGCGCCGTCCCCGCCAATCAAGGACGGCGCGGGCCCGTCACGTGCCGCGCCCGCCGCCCAATGGGCGAAGGCGGCGGGGCCCGGCCGGATTCAAACGCGGCGCGGAGCCGGCGCGGCCGCGCCCATGGAGCCGCGGCTGGTGGGGCCCGGGCCGTACCGCGCCACCCGCTTGGTGAGTGCCCCCCCGCCATCCCGGACCCCGCCGCCGCCCCCGCCTCGGGCCCCGGCGGCCACTCGCTCTCGGTGCCCCCAGGCCGCGTCTCTGCGGGGCGGGGCTCCCGGGGCTGGTGCGGGGCAGAGGCCGGCCGGGCTGAGCGGCAGGTTCAGCCTTTTGTTCTGGTAAAACAGGAGGCTAGAGTCGTATCGGTAGATCCGCAGGTAGTATGGGGCTCTAAATATATCAGCCTCCTAAACCTGACTGTTTGTTCTCGGGTCTCGACAGTTTAAATCCTAGGCTTAGGCCTCGATGTTCTTGTGAGCGCAGATGGTCAAAAACGTGTGTAGTTCGGCTTGCACAACTGACTGCGTTCTGGCCGCAGGAACACCTGGGAGAAGAGCTCTTGTAATGATTTTCTTTGATCTTTCCCAGTGGAACGAGATAATCGAGCTCTTCCGAGCTGGGATGCCCTTACGGAAGCATCGCTGTCGTTTCAAGAGCTACGAGCGTTGCTTCAAAGCCTCGGAGGCAGTGGACTGTTTGCATGAGCTACTTGGCTCTAACCAAAACTTTGGCCCAGAAGTGACTCGCCATCAAACGGTTAAGCTGCTAAAAAAATTCCTGAAAAATCATGTTATCGAAGATATTAAAGGAAGGTGGGGCAAAGAGGACTTTGAAGACGATAGCCATTTATATCGGTAAGCTTGTATATGGTGACAGAAAGTTTTTGGTTTTTTGGAAACAGGCTATAATAACTCTTGCTCATGTCTCACAAGTCCTTTTGTAGAATGCCTCTGAAAAGGGGTTAACGTGTTTTCCTTTTAAAGACTTTAATTTACTTAGTAATGGGTAACTGCCACGGTTTAATGTTTGCCTTCAGTTTTCTTGTCTGTTTTGAAATATTTTTGAAGGTCACTTCTGTTCAGTTACATTCTTTGAATATCAACAAAAGCTTTTGCAGCTTTCACAAGGTGTTCTAATTGCTGATGGCAGACATCAGGTTTGTTGCTGCTGGGAGAGTACATACTAAGATACACAGGTGGAAGTGAGAATGCCATTGGTCATCCAGCTCCAATTGTCCTCTTCACCGCAACCTCCTGACTATTTTGGTTGCTGTCTCCGCTTATTCTGAGAGAAGAGAAAGGCCTTCTGAATCGAAGACATTTATGATGTGACCTTTTTGTCTGCTCCTTGGACAAGGGGCAAAGCTTTATTTGCTTATTCACAAGGACGGTTGCTTACTTATCCTGCTGAGCATCTCAGCTGATGGCTTGTTAATAGAGGAGAAGAAATTTCTTTGTAATAAAAGCTTAGCATTAGTGGACTGGATTCTTTGACCTCTTGTGACCTCAGTTAAGGTTTGGGTGGACGGAAGTTGCAGGTTCTGAATTCGTACTATCTTGTAATGTCCTGTTTGGTGCAGAAGTATTATAAAGTATTATAAATTATAAATTACATGACCATTACTTCAAGTATGGATTTGTAGCTTCTGTCATGGTGAGCCTTCTTTCGAGGGAGTGGGAGTTCTTGTTATGCAAAACATTAGGGGAAAATAGGTTAGCAATATGTTTATGCTTCTACTTATTATACCTATTATTACATACTCAAGTTTTACATATTAATTTCAAGGTAATGATTTCTTAATATTCTCTTTGGGGGAATGGATAGTACTGACTTCCCACTTCATATGTATTAAGTCGATTTTTTATTTTGCTCTGTTGATCTTCAGTTTTTTATTTCTGGGGCTTAATTCTTGTTAAAAGTTTAATATGGGATTAACTGCAATTAACTGCAGGTGTTATGCTATATTTCTTTGGTTTGGTTTTGCCTTGTTTGTGTGGCTGTAGGGTTTTTTGTTTATTTTGCATAAGCATATGTTCAAATTATTTTGTTCTTTTATTTCTTTGTATTTTCAGTCATGACTTTACTGAGTTGCAGTCTGTGGAAGTTGACTGGGTGAAATATTTCTGTTCTTTTAATTTTCCACGTGCTCTGCCTTCTGATCTGCTATTGGACAACAGATCTCTTTCATTATATATTCTGTTGTGATGTTCTTTCTGCCCCTCCCACTGAAAAAATAACTAAGTTACTAACTGAACTTTTTTCAGTTAAACATGCATACCTTTCATGCATCTTGAACTGCAGTCAGCTTTTCCTCATTGGGCTTGGTGCATAAATAAGCTATATATATTACTTGCAGCTTTATCAAACCGTGCTTCTCTCCTATAAGGTAGCTAAACAATGTTTTTCCAGCCTTTTTAGTCATGTATTCAATGTCATGGCAGCTCCCTCTGGTGGACTTTCCTAATGCTACTTGTAAAATATGTTTTTCTTTTCTCCTCGCAGTGCTAATGGAGGTATTAGTCAATTCTACTGACAGTGCTTACTTTGGAGATACTTACATGCTTCAAACCTTCTGTCTAAATTTATGTGTTAGGATGCTGTAGCTGCACACTGTGGTACACAGTTGTGTCATTCATTAACCTCACGTGTAAGTGTAGTTGTCTGCTCTGGTTCATCCACAGAGTATGCATAGAAATATTGCCAAAAGTTGGTTTGCGGGAGAATATTTGGCAAGTATTAAATGTGAAGATAAGATCTAAGGTGACTTCTAAAAATAGCAAAGACTTATCAATGTGTCTTGACCTATTGGCTCAGTTGAGTCTACAATAATGGATGAAAAGTTAGATACTGTTTTGGAAGCTATTGGGCTTTACATATATTTTTTTTTTAAATCCAAGCTATTCTATTACAAGCAAAAGGGTTAGCACTCCTGCAGTGATAGCAATCTTTTGGGAATTCAGCAGCAATACTTGTCAGGAACTCATCAGGAACATCACTGTTAGCTGATCTTGTTCTGTATCTTTTGTTCTGGACACAAACAGGTATCTCTAGCTCCTCTTTTTATAAAAAACTAATGTTGCTGGCTATAACCAGTTCTGATCTTGATGTGTCAGCCTTGGTGTGCTCCTCAGTCCTTCACTTTGAGTGCCATTAGACCCTCTCCATCTAGAACTTGCTGTAATGCTACCTGAGAAAGGGGAATGCACCTCCTTTTTCTGCCTGTGAGAACTTATTCTTTTAGTGATTGGTTGCGGATCAGGACAGCAAATGACACAAAGAAAAAGGCTGCAGATATGTGGGTATGTTTTATTTTAAAATTAAACTCTTAAGAAATAATGAATATCTGAAAAATGGTTGAGAACACTCAACAGCTGAACATCTGCCATCTAGTCTGACTCACCTTTAAAAAGGGAGTAAATCTTGCAGGATTAGAGTGAGATGCTTGCTGCTGGTTCTGAGGGTTTGTCTGACAGTAGTGCTGTCTCTGTGTTGTGGATGTGCTGTTGAACAGCACTGTGGAATATGCTCAGTGTATGTGGTCAAAACAATCAGTGTGTTTAACCGTTCAGTGTAACAGTACTGGACTAACCAAACTGCAGTACAAATTTAAATTAAAAACTTATTAAGTGTTTGAAGTGCCTTTATAGGATGGATTGACATTTTGGAGAAACTTGAGGATTTCTCAAGTGCTTTTTCTGGTAGAATACACATGCATGCTATCCAGCAGTGTACAAGCTCTTTGTTGCAAAGTCATGGAGATATCTGCCTTTTACATTCAGATTTAAAAGAGTGAGTGAGGCTTAAGCTGTTCCTTAACGCATCAGGAATCTCAGCATCTAAAACCTGGAAGTCAAAGTAGACAAGCCTGGATCTGGGCTAGTCTGAAAAGGTGTTGCCATCTTACTAATTTGTCTTTCTGATATGCTGTCATTAGTTCCTTTGTACATGCTCTGACCTAACCTTAGCAATAATTTAGTGCTGGTCAAGCTGGATAGATTGTTTTCCTTCTTTTCTACAAGGGCTGGTTTAGGGCTTGTTTCTGCTAATTTCTTCAAGGCACTTCTTGAAATGCCTTAAGAAGTCAAATAATTACCTGCAAAACCAACTGAAAAGACTCCAGAAAAGAACTGCAGGATATGATCTTCGCACAGAAAGCATGTAAAGGCAGAAGAAACTGGTAATGTGGGCAAAACTTTTATGTGGACACTTGCATGCACTCTAACTAAATCCGAGTGTTATTCATGCAACTTAGGTATTTAGCTTTGCTGTAGGAAATGCATGCTAACAATGCACTTGACACGGGGGAAAACAGACCCACAGCTTTTACAGCAGAATCAACATCTTCTAGTGAAGACCTATGTTATTGTCTGTGTAAAGACAGCTAGTGCTATATGAGATGCACTGGATATCAGACATTCACCCAAGGCTCAGCTATGTCATGGGAGGTACAAAGGACCTGAACTGTTCTGGAGCAGCTGCTGGAGGGCAAACAAGACACTCCACGATGTTTTGCATATCACGTAACACCAGTCTAAAACTAAGTTGGGTTATGAATGTCCAAAGCATTTGCAGTATTTTTGCATGTGAAGGCTGACTACAGTTTTGCATTGGTAAATAGGGATTAGGTTGGCATTCAGAGACTTTAAAAATGTTCTCTAATTGTAGATTTCCTCCTTCCTCACCACTGAAGTCATATCCAAAGAAACCTTCATGTGGAAAGGAAGTAATTAAATTTCCAGACTGGAATGAACCGAAGGCTGGCCCTTCTCAAGAGCACATCCCAGTGAAATCTGTCACAATGGTAAGGCACCCAGTTTTATTTCCCCTAGCAAACATATTTGGAAAGCAGAACTGAACTGATGACCTCTACGCTGTGTCACAAAATGCTTGCTTATAAAATTAAATGCAAAATACTTTTATTTTAAACTTTAGTGAAGTTTTTCTTACCATTTGCTGGAGAAGTAAGAAGTCCTTTGTGCTACACATTGCAATGTCCTAAGCAATTTGAGTTCCACATGGGTGTATTTTCCTATATTTTATTCCAGTAGGCCATTTATTATATTACAAGACAAAATTGTCACACTGTAACTCGCATTTGGACGCTTCATGTATATGCAGTATTACAACGTTCCTAGCTGCTATAAGGCTGTTACTGACTCAATTTCCTTTTTCATTAGGAATGTGTTTTGGCTAAAAAGTTGTCCTGATTTTTCAGTTGTCTTTAACAAGCTTGGAAAATCATCCTACCTCATGCTTATCTGGATTGATCCAGCCTTTTGTAATGTTGAAAAAACTTGCTTTTATTAGTAACCCAAAATTGTATCAGCTCTGCTCACCTGGATATAGTAAAAGTCTAGGCTTCTGGAGCTATATATATTCTAAGCTCTTCCTTCAGTGTATGTTATATGTGTGTGTTCTCATAATTTGTGAATTCAGGATTTCTTTGATGATTTTAACCTTTTTATTACCGTCCTTCAGAGCAGGACTCTGGCCTTAGGTTTCTTGATGAATCTCAGTCTATTTGGAAAAACAGCTCCTACCATTTTGCTGGAGTTCTAAATGTTCTGAATGAATGGTTATTCCATATTTTCAATCCAATTGTGTGCAAATCAAGTGCACTCTTCATGTACAACAAGCTTCTAAAGAGGAAAAACATGGTCCTTAGAACTTAAATAGTAGGTAGAAGATTAAGATAGAAGAAAAGATGGTGCCAAAGACAAGTAAAGAGAATAGAGTATTTTAGTTACTGAGCAAATATCTGTTGGAGGTGTAGTGTGTTACAGCCTCCAAGTGTGCTCTAAATTTCTATCCAAGCATCCTGGCCTGATAAGAATTAGCAAAAGTCTGCCTTTGCATCTGACTCAGATGCAACAGCATAGAGTTTGGCACAGCTCAAAATCTCTTCCATTGGCAGTTTGGATTAATACAGTAGACTGTAATTGAGGCAAAGGTACAAGTTTATTTCTGCTGCCTCTTTTATAATTAGGTCTAGCTTCCACTGGAATGCTCAAGTAGATGGCTGAAAATGATGGTACCTTGAATAGCTTCAGCATCAATCTGAGCACTTAGTGGCTGTGTGTGGATTGATGAGCAAGGATCTGTGTCATGAAATAGTGATGTGGAAGATCAGACCCTTAATTTCAGAGGGTTCTATTTGCTTCCAACTAGCTCTAGTCTAGTCTGCCATGGAATGAAAGACAATTAGTGCTTGGAATATTTAAGTGCATTCCTGGAGTGCATTTTGTGGTTTGGTTGTGATCACAAAGAATACTTGTAATGTGCTTTAGTACTGGTCTGTAGTGTAAATCAAAGAACTGGAAGGATTAGGAGTTTTGCCTTGAAAAGGATGCTGCTGATACAAGCTGCAAAGTATGTCCACCCATTGATACCTCAATGACAATCTTCAGAATCAAGCTTGCACATGAAGGTTGCATAAACGATAGTGATCTCCTGCATTCTCAGCTTTACATTACACTGTTATAATAGTGGATTCCATCTGATGGGTGCCTTCAGTGTAGTGATTTGCTCTTACTTCTTTCATGTTAGAATCTGTTATTGAACTTAATGTTTAATTATTTTCAGTATATACTGAACAAGGATTAATTTTTTAAAATTCTTTGGTATCTCATAATTCTCCAATAACTTTTCCATAAACTGATGTTTAATCTTAAAATGGTACATGAACTGATTTTAATCACAGGTAGGAGCTGAACATAGGATTAAAGGCCATTGACTCTTGAACTTTAATGGCTATTCTGACACACATAATTTTTCAGCATAATTTTTCACCAAGTTGTGGAATTGAGAAAAGATGTGTGTGCAACACTGAGAAATTTCTCTGAAGTACTTACTTGCATCCTGAAGACTTCATTGGAATTTAGGAGCACTTGCAATTCTGTATTATAAATATTTTATACTGTTTAACACTTGAAAAATCACCAGTTAATGAGGAGAGTTTTTTTCTGATTTCAGAACTCTGAGATGTGGTACAAGCGACACAGCATAGCTATCGGGGAAGTACCGGCATGCAAACTTGTGTTCCGCAGAGAGCTAACACAAACAAATATAGAAGAGATATGGAAATCCATGACTTTATCACGGTGAGTATACTTGTGAGTCATTTGCTGTTATAGTAAAACTGTGTAGTCAGTAATAGTCTTGTCTGTCTTCTGTGGTAACACTTGTAATTTCACCCACTTGCTTTTCATAGCTGCCTGCAAAGCCATGGCGTCTAGACTAACTCTACCGTTTGTTATTTGGCTGACAAATTCAGCAAATAAAGCCTGCAAAAAAACTTTACTTTGCTTAGTACCTTTTAACTTTTGACTTTGCTTTTATACAGGTCTTTGTTGTGTGGGCTTTGTCTTGTTTAATCATTTTTTTTCTGCCTCTTTTTCTTGTTGCTAGGAAATAAAAGCACTTACCTAGAAGTGCTATAAAACCGTTCAATGGCATGTACAATACTTTGTATGAGATAAATTGAGTAGCTAATTGAGTGCTGAAGCTTTGAGATTCATATATTCTTTACTATATTCAAAAGGAACATCTTATGCAAAGTTAAACTGATTGCTTTGGACTATTTCTGCAGAGGAAAAAAAATAATATACACTAGCTGATATTACAGCATAGTTGAGGTCTTACTAATGATCACTTCAGTGGAAACCTAGCACATTATCTGCATGAAACATACTCAGTGCTGAGGTGAGCAGTTTTGGTGACAGCATGATGGGCAGCAGAGGGCTTTAGTGCATGTGTACTCCTGGGTTTCCTGAACCAAGGAAACATCGGGGAATGGAGAGACCCATGGTAGCAGCTGACAGAACCTGGTCAAGTGAGACTAGGAGCAGTGGTGGCCAAGCCTCTCCTTCACATAAAGCCCCCTATAGAGCTTCTAGCAACCAAAAGACCTGGGTTGGCACAGCAGATTGTGTGGAAGGATGCTGGAAACCCTGACAGCTTGATCAGGAAGCAATAGCATTCACCTGATTGGAAGTTCTGGCCTCTTAATGTTTGATAAGTGACACAGAGATTCCCACAGCTCTTGGAAGAGTATGACTGTGGGGGTGGGGAGATTCACAGATGACCCTGATTTTGTTTGAAACTTTCTGCTCCAGCTGGATGTGCTTAGATCTATGAAGCCAAATGAGATTAATCCCAGGGTACTGAAAGACCTGGATGAAGTTTTTGCAGAATCTGTCTCCATTTTTCTTTCATTTATCTTGGGAGTTTGGAGAGGCCCCTGTTGTCTGGAAGCTGGTAAATATTTTCTCAATTTTTAGAAAGCAAAGAGCTAAGACCCTGGTGATTACAGACCTGCCAGTATGACTTCAGTGCCTATAAAATTACGGAAAAGGTCGTTCTGGGAGTTAATAAAAAAATATTTGAGAGACAAACAATCATTGGTCTTAGCCAGCGCAGTTCAGAAGGAGAAAATACTGCATAATCAATTAAATTTTCTTTTATTACAAGGTCACCCACCTAGTTAAGCAAGGGAAGCCAGTTGATGTGGTTGTTTCGCATTTAAGCAAAGCTTTATACTTTGCTTAAAGTTAAAGCTAAATACTGTCTCTCACAATCTCCTCCTAGATATACTGTCCATTCAGCTTGATAAGTCCATAATGTTGTTGGGTGAGCAGTCTGCTCATGGGTCAGGTACAAAGGATTGTAGTAAACGTGGTTTTCTCTGGTGAGCAGTCATCAGTGGGGCTCTTCAGGGCTCCATTCTAGGGCCAGGGCACTTTCATGTTTTTATAAATGATATGGATGTAGCAATCAAATGTGCATTGTTTGTCCATGATACTAGGTTAGAAGGAACTTTGGACTCCTTCAAGGGTAGACTGGGCCTGCAGTGACATCTGGATAGATCGAAGAGCTGTAGAGTCACCAAAAGTTTTGAGAGAGCTGAGGGGTGACCTCATTGCAGCCTACAACTTCAAGAGAGGCAGTCGGGGGAGATGTGGAAGATCTCTGGTGGCCAGCAATAGGACAGAAGGATGTGGAATCGAGTGGTGCCTGGGGAAGTTCAGACTCCTTTTCTCCATTAAGAAAAGGTTCTTCACACAGAGGGTGACTGGGCACTGGAACTGCCTCCCTGGGGAAGTAGTCACAGCACCAAGCCTGATAGAGTTCAAGGAGCATGTTGGCAATGCTTTTAGTTATATGGTATAGTTTTAGGTATTAAAACTACTAAACCTTTTCTAGGTACTAAAACAAAACTTTTTTAGGGCTATGAAGATTGTGAAAGGTTTAGAGGGGGGGACACAAGGAGTGGTTGAGATCTCCTGGCTTCTTTAGTTTAGAGAATAAAAGGCTGACGGAACATTGCAGTGTAATCTGTAATGGGAAGTGAAGGAGAATACACTGGTCTCTTCTCTGTGGTAGCCAGTGACAGGACTGAAGAAACGGCCTGAAGTCGTCAGGGGAGGTTTGGGTTGGATATTAGGAAAAGAGTCCTCATCCAGAGGGTGGTTGGGCACTGGAACAGGCTCCCCAGGGATGTGGTCACAGCACAAAGCCTGACAGAGTTCAAGAGGCGTTTGGACAATGCTCTCAAGCACGTGGTATAATTTTTGTGATTGTGCTGTGAAGAGGCAGGAGTTGATCTTTTTGGATCCCTTCCAATTTAGGATATTCTATAAATCTAGGCAGTTCTGTGGGGAACAGGAGTTGCACTGAATTATCGTTATAGCTGCCATCCAACTGGAGATATTCTCTATGAAATGAAGGTCTCTTTTTTTCCTGAATTGTATCCTAATATTTCATGTTTGCCTTTTCCAGATTAGATGGTATATGAGCTGTGTGTTTATGTATTTTTGCAGGTTACAAAAGGTCTTGGGTTTGGATTCTCTGGATGAAGTGTTAGACACGAAACTTGTGAATTCAAAACATATAGTTCAAAATGTATATAATGTCAATAAGCAAGGCATTGTCACTTTAGAGGACAAATCAAGTGAGTATTTTAGAAATTTTCATTTGATTTTTTTATATTGTAATCTACTGGGATTTAAGTATTAGTTCTAATCTACATTAACCTGCTGCGCCTTTATATTTCTGTGACCGCATCTGTAAAAACTAAAGTTCTTACAAAGTAAAATGCTATTCTCCTCTGATATCCCAATAGTAAGAGTCAGAGTTTATTCCATATTTACTCTCTTAAACATATTCTGGCTTTAGTAGGGTTGAAAAATGAATATAAAGCAGCAGCAGCTTTTTACTGCTTATAAATGTAGGGCTATTAATCACTTCAAGGTAATTTTCTCGGCCCTACCCTTTTAACTCCCTGGACTGAAGTGTTTACATGAAGAAAAAATGTATTAAAAAATTGTGAGAGAGCCAAAATGTACATTGAGAGACTTTTGAGTTTTCAGTCAATGTGTTTTGAAGATTGTACTGTGTTAAAAATTGTGATTTGCACATCAGGGAAAAAAATAAAGCATCTTTGCTCCTCTGATATATCACAGTATTATTGCCACCATGTTTTTCATAAGATTTGCAATTAAATATGATGTTGAAACAGTAAACACTTCACTGTATACACTGGGGAAGGCTGTATCTAGAACTAGTTTAGTCTGGTAGGTTAAAGATCTGTGATATGACCTATTTTGCAGAATGTGAAAGCAGTGGGGGTACTGAAATATAGGTGTGATTCAAGCTAGATCCTACATTAACATATTGGCTGCCTCTGGAGTCACTTGATTTACTGCACAGGAGGAGCATGTTAAAGTGTCTTCAGCTTTGCTTTTCTCTAACAGTTGAATATTTTTCTTTTTTTTTTCCTTTTTTCTCCTTTTATTTTTCATTTCTTTCCTGTGCAGAGGAACTACCTCATTGGATATTATCTGCAATGAAATGTCTAGCAAACTGTAAGTAAATTCAGAAGGGGAAAAATATCCCACAAACAACCCAACCCCCAAAAATTAAATTGAACTGGCTGTGTCTTCACCTCTTTATTAAATCCTGTTTATATTCACTTTCAGTCTTTTTTATGATGATTTTCTAAAAGAAAGTTGGAAGCAACCTGTCAGTGTGTATTTTCCTTCCAGTGCAGCTTATTTAAATGAATTATATGAAGATTTAACTATTCTATTAATGATTTTCCTCTCCTATGTATCTTCACTAGACCCTTTGGGAATAGATCAGTCCAGTGGCAGATCAATAAAATTTCATTTATTTTGAAAAATTAATCTTTTCTTCCTTTTTTTATTTTATTTTTTAATTTCCTCTAATGATCCATTTTAATGGACTGGATTAGAAAACACTGGTCCACTTGGTGCTGGAAATCAGTGTTCTCTCTCTATTTTGCTTGGTTTTGTTTTGATTTTTGTTGATTTTGTTCTTTGTAGGGCCCAGCTGTTCAGATCTGAAGCAGCCTACGTACTCAGGCTTTGAAAGAGATGTCTTCAAAACTATAGTGGACTACTTTGGCCAGATGAAAGAGCCCCTTCTCACATTTCATTTTTTTGATATTTTTGTTAGTGTGTTAGGTAAGTAGTTTGAGATGTAATGAAAAAACTATTCTTTAGAGTTAATTTCCTGGAATTATTTTATCTTTCTTAAATACTGTCACAGCTGAATTCTTCAGGACCTGTCCTTTCCACTCTACAGAGAGAACAGTTTAATATTTAAATTTATTTCATATCACATGCTGGTTTTATTTTTTGTATCTTTTTGATCACATTAGTTCAAAAATCTTTCATTGCTTGTCTTTGTAATATTAAAGGCCACTGTTCATTGCTCAGCAACCAACAGATGGATTTTAACAGCTTTTTCTTTTTTTTTTGCAAATGCTTGAATGTCTTAAAAACTCTCATAAGCTTTTAGAAATTGCTTGACTGAAATCCAGATTATAAAGGATTAGGGCTTTAAGCACTGTTTTTAACCCTGAAAATATGACATTTGAAAGGAATTGAAATACTTTGTTGCTTCAATTTAGATATCATATTAACTAATGTAGTGCTTTAAATAAGCAATAGTTTATTTATTAACTAGAACTTTTCAGGGGTTCACACTATATTAGAATTGACATTTCTGATGCTATAGATGGCTTGCTGAAACACAGTAAATGAGAAAATATTTAATTACATTTTATGCAATCAAATTTCAGAAAGAACAGTTGAGTTGAAAAGTAAGCCCATTTTGTAGCAGGTCAGATTTCTGGGCTTCTTTCTGTGTGACCAACACTGTTCTTAGTAAACTACTGAGATGAGAAAGGAATCCAGAATAACAATAATTTTGTTTCTGGAATTTAGTATTTTTATACGTCATGATTTGTCAGTCTTGCTTCATACTGAATATAGTTCAATTTCTGACTTATTTTTCTTAGACAACTCCTGTTGGTATCTTTAAAACTTCTGCTTTCATACTCTCTGTTTGCTTTTCCATTGTTTTTCACATCTTTCCGGTTTTACTAGTTTAGTTTCACAGTATTTCGTAAAAGTAAAATTAGAAGAAAGACTTCATGCCAGCGTGTATGTGGAAATCAATGAAAATTGTACAATGTTTCAAGAAGTCAAACATCAGTTTTGTGGTCCTTTTAAAAAAAAGTTGAGTGTTGATATGGAATCATTCATTACTCTTCTAAACATATGCATTAATACGCTTGCTAAATCTTCATTTGGAATTAGAAAAAGCTTTACTATGAAAATGAACTTCAGAGCTTTACTCCTCCTCTTGGAATGCCTTACCTACCCCACACTTCTTTTTCAATAAGAAACAATTTCCATGCTTTACACTGTGGAGTTGACCAAAATGGTGGATGAGGGGATAGCAGTGGATACTGTTTATGTTGAGATAGTAAAGCTTTCCACAGGGTCTTCCTCTGCATCCTTATAGGCAAGCTGAGGAAGCACAGGCTGGATAGGTGGGTAGTGAGGTAAACTCAGAAACTGGTACAGTTGATGGGCTCAGAGGGTCGTGGTCTGTGGCAGGAAGTCTGGCTGGATGCAGTCAGTGGGGAGCACCCCAGGGCTGGCAGTGTGGCCAGTAATGATTAACACTTTGTTAATCCCCAGGATGGTGGCACCATTCTGTCCTAAACAAGGGCGCAGTGCTCTAAACAAGCATGCAAATAACTAAAGTGGGAAAGACTAGCTTATGCAACAGGGGCTTGTAGTGAGGGTGACCTCAACTGGCTGCAGAAATGGGTAAAAGGAATCTTATAAAGTTCAGAGAAGAGGAAGTAACAAGTCCTCTCCTAGGGAGGAATAATCCCATGCACCAGTAAATGCTGGGGGTGACTGATTTGAAAGCAGCTTTGCTGAGAAGGACTTGGAAGTGCTGCTGGGCACTAATGTGATGATGAGCCAGCAGTGTGTGCATCCTTGAGGCGAAGAATATCAGCAGCATCCGTAACTGCATAAAATGCATTGCTGGTAGGTTGAGAGTGATATTTCCTCAGCACTTGGCAGTGAGTCCAGTGAAGCAAACAGAAAATTATTAAAGTCTTAGAAGCTATGTCATGTGGGAAGAGAATGGTAACGGGGACTGTTTACTTTGGAGAGGAGAAGGCTCAGGCAGAATCTAAGTAATATGTATAAAAGATTGGTATGGATGGAGTAAAGAAGAAGGAGCCAGGCTTCTGTTGGTGATACCCAATGACAGGGCAAGGGTCAATGGGCAGGAACAGAAGCACAGGAAACCTCAGTTTCATAAGGAATAGCATTTTAATTTGAAGGCGATCAAACAGTGGAAGTACTTGCAGAGAGGCTGTGAAAGGTCTGTCTTTGGAGCTGTTCAAAACCTGAGAGGACATAGTCCTGGGCACCTTCCTGTAGCTGAACCTCCCCTGAGTATGTGGAGAGGTCTATATAATCTCCAGCGATCTCCTTCAGCTTCTATAGTCCTATGGAAAACAGTCTCTGTTTTCTTCCTTGTTCCTTTTCTAACAGAAATTACAGCTAGATTTCAGTAATGCAGATATTTTGTTTCCTGACTTTTGTTCTGATACCAGTGCTGTTTAGATGAAATTGTAATAGATGCTTCCTTGGCTGAGCCTTATGAACCTAAAATAAGATGATATTTTGGTGGTTTCCTATAGGTGCCTAAACTACTTTCTACTGTTCCTGTCCATTCTTCAAATATCTCTGCTATGCTATCTGGAATGTTTCTCAAGAGTCTGTAAGGACAGTTAAGTATAGACTTAATGTCTATAGGTGTGAGGCACATGTTGATATTGTTATAGCTGTCACTGATACATAAGCATATTTTCTTTCCCTCTGGTTGTTGCCACATGTTATTTAACATGTTATTTAACATGTTATTTAACATGTTATTTAACATGTTATTTAACATGTTTGCTGTATCTGTGCATACCATTGAGTTGTGTTTAGTGCTAAGGTAACAAAAGAGCAAAGGATGAAACAAAATGTTGTCATTTTTCATGTATTCTAATATCTAGAGTTGTTGGTTATGACTATCAATGTCTTCCAGTGCATGAGAAGAAAATCTTCTAAAAGCTTAAACAAGTCCTAGTAGTCCAGTTCTAGTGATATCTTTCTAGTCTCCTTGGGGAGTGGAGTTCTAAGGCAATCTTGAATGAGTAAGAAAGGGATTTTGGGAGTTAGATTTAGAAATTTTATGTTAGATGTTATGGAAATATATACCTGAGAATGTTCCCCAACCTTCTGATCTCTTATAAACCAGGACTGCTGCAAAAACCCAGCAAGGCTGTAGAAGCTCTTCAGATATCTTGTCTCCTACTGCCACCAGAAAATAGAAAAAGACTACAGCTGTTGGTGAGAATGATGGCAAGAATTAGTCTAAACCAGGATTTGCCACCTCTTTCTGAATCAATGAGGACCAGAACTTTGGTATGTATAAGTGTAAGGTAAAAAGTCCGAATAGGCTTTTGGAGCAGCACAGGTTAAAGATTCTTACTGGAGAGTATGAACAAAATACAGTTTGCGTGCCAAAGGAACCGGCTTGTCTATCCCAGCTATTTGGGAGGCTAATCTGAATTTGAATAAAGTGGAATTTCATGGTAATTTGTGAGCACGCAAAGAACTTGTTCAGAATTTAGAGGTTTCCTTACCTTTCAAAGTTAAATCACCACTGATTTCTCTACTGAGTAGAAAAAAAGCACAAACAAATAAACAACTCCCAAAATCAAGCAAAATCAACCAAAAAAACCAAACACAGATGAGGTCTTTGTTCTTTATCACTGCAATGTGAATGAAAAAGACTGCCTGTTTCAGTCATAGCTAGAAAAATGGAATTGAATGTTCTGATTTATCTGTTTTCAGCCATTCAAAAAAATTAAAATCCCTGCTGTTTGTTTCAGTAGTTGTGTTTTTTTCACCACACACACAAGTCTCTTAAAGTAACCTCCAGTTTTTGCTAATGCTTCTTCTGTAGGACCGTAGGGATATGTGATATCACTGTATCACTACACTGATGTTTAGAACACCTTATTACGAAGTTATTAGGCATAACTTAACAGTTCTAACTGGCTAACAACATGTATTTATTTTGGTTAATTTAAAAGTCTTTGAAAATTAAGTGCAATGAAAAACTAAGCTGCAGAGCCATTATGTAAAAATACTATGGTAGCATGCACAAATCTAAATGTGCTCCACAGCAATTAAGTTTGTAGTGAACTCTGAATAGTATTTGATTAAAATAATTAATTTTTTTACTGCCAAGGTTATAATTTCCTGTCAGTAGTCTTTCTTTAAAAATATTGTTGTAATTGAAACGTTTTTAGAAATGAATCCTTAAAGTCTGAATATTTTGTAGTAAGTTTTAATTCAGCAATGTGGTATATGGTACATGCCAGAAATCTTTATTGCCTTCTGTGATTTGATGTTACAAGTGACTGGTGCACAAGCAGAAACTCTTGTAACCAAGCGCTTGAGCACAAGACTACACGAAGTTAACTGGACCTGAAACTTGATTTGATGATTTCAGAATAGTTGTATTAAGTTTTCCCTCTGGTGCATAATCTCTATTAAATTTCTGTGTTATTAAAAAAAAATAAATCTCTAAATACATATGCCCTCTTTAAATAGCCACGTGGAGTGGCTATTTGATGAAGCCTTGAGAATAAAACGTAATTCATCCATTCTATATCTAAAGTCAGGATTGGACTATCTGTGTGAGGCAGGAGCAATCTTCAGGGCACTCACAAAATGTGACTGTACATAATATATTTTTTTTTTTAAATATTGAAATGTTTTAAGTATAGTAAATATTGTGATCTTTAAATATTTGGTCTAAAAGATCAGTTTTTAAATGTAGCCTGATTCTCTTCTCCTTACTCCCAAACACAAAAATACATGATAATGATGTGATTTTTTTTCTCAGATAGTTCAGGTATTTTCCCGTTGTATTCTGTGCTCCAAGGATGAGATCGACTTGGATGAACTTCTTGCTGCTAAACTAGTATCTTTTCTCATGGATAATTATCAAGAGATCTTAAGTGTTCCTTCTGCTTTAAAGTCTTCCATAGAGGATCATGTTGTACATCTCCAGAGAGTCCAAGTAAGTATCTAGTGAAAAAACCTCTTATGTCTCTCTGTTTCTAGATTGAATTTATCCTTTGTTCTCTGAAGATCAACAGTTCTTAAAAGACTTTGTTCTGCCTCTGTTAGGTCTTGAAGAGCTAATTAATTTTGACTACTGGTATTCATCCATAACTACATGTTTAAATGAAGTTAAATCTTGAATTTGTTTAGAGACAAGAACTCTCGAATGTATTTTCCTGTTTGTCAGCATTATCTTCCCATGGAACGGACAAACTATGTTTGTGGTGGTGAAGAAGATGGAATGATTATAAAGTGTTTCCACTAATGTTCTGACTTATTTTTTCTTTAGAACAATCCTTACTTGCTCAGTTTTTTCCTCTTTCTGTTTCCTGATACCTATTTTGTTCTTGTTCAATGATGATTTTTAGTTCTTTTGTCTATTTTCTACTGGAAAACTGTAAACTTGTTTCAAGAGCTGAACAGGCTTCCTTTGTGTCATGTTTTTTGTCTTACTGGAACTCACTCAATTAGGGCTGGAGATAATAATTACAGTTTAGGGTCTCTGTTCAGTATTTCCTCTACTTAATGTCTTGGGGTAGTCAATCGATTAAGCCAGTTTATGCAAGTGTTTTGCAGAAAATATAGCTACCTTTTTTCTTTTTTTTACTATATCTTCAGATAAAACATGCTGGGGCTGATAGTGATGCAACACTTCCTCCTCCATCATTTTGTCACCAAATCACTGCAGGTGAATTTGAATACCAAAGGGCAACTGGCTCTCAAGAACCACTGGCAGCTTTATTGGAAGAAATTGTAATGAATAAAGAGATATCAATCAAAGATAAAAAGAAGAAGCTCAAGCAAGTAAATAAAAATTTCTCCACAGTTTCTAATTTCAACTTAAAAAGATTTATCAAGTCTTAGACACATTCTTCTAGAGAAATACTGAAATTGAAAATAGTGGCTACACTTGGGGATTTCAAGATTTATAATAATTTAGAACAACAATGCTGTGATGAATCAACCCAAATCAGAAATATTGCCTAGTTTTATATATAGAGATGTAGAAAGTCCATTAGACAAATAGTTTCCCTGTTTCAGAAATGCAAGCTTCACTTTAATAATTTATTGTATGTGTTTGAACAAATTCTTAATTTGAATTAATGTACTTTTCTAGTTTCAGAAATCTTACCCTGAAGTGTACAGAGTACGATTTCCTAGCCCTGAAACCGAAGCGATGCTATTTCCTGAAAAAACTAAACAGAAACCACCATTACTGATGTGGGCCTTAAAAAAACCTTTTCAACCGTTTCACAGAACCAGAAGCTTTCGGATGTAAATGGTTTGAAATATATCAGCAAATGAACAGAGAATGTATTGTCAATGGATCACATGCAAAAGGAGCCTGAGCAGCATGTGGTTACTCAAAAAAAACTACTGGGGATATTGCTAAAATTATAGAAAATGTTGAAAGAAGAGGAAGAGAGTATTGAGGTTGTAGTAATGTGAACCGTTGTCAGTATTTTTGTAAAGATTTTTTTTTTTAAATGTCTGTTACTTTAAAACAAGCAACAAAAAAAAGTTACAAAAAAACCTAAACAAACAAACCCACCACACACTCAAGGGGATTATTCTATATATGCGTGATAATGTACACTTGCTGTGGTTTGGTTTGACTATCATTTTAAAGTCTAAATGTATTTGTATGTAATGTATTCTTTGTAACTAGTCAACAGCTTTTTTTCCTCCCTGAAAATCACTGTCTTGCATAAACTAGGCTGTATTAGTACACATATAGTGTGAGGAATTGACTTACTGTACATGCTTGAGTAAGTATGAAACACTGGATTTTGCTTTGTTTTTTGTGACAAACTGTGATATTAAAAGTTAATGATACAACAATTGGCCATTTGCAAAAGCAGCAGGTTTTGCTTTGTTTGTACCTCTCAGCCAGAGGGGAAGGGGTCTGTTTTTGGGTATGTGGTCACGAAGCCTCTAACCTGCATAAGAGCAGCCTGGGTGCAGAGAGCATGAGCACCCATCACCAGAGGATGACCACAACAAACCTGCCTTTGTGTAGCAGCAAGCTGGGGTTTGAGACAGATGAGGGAAAACACCTCCAAGAAGCGGATCCTGCAAACTGGGATACTGGTTTTATCATGCCAATTTCTTCCCTTATACAACTGGCTCAGGTAGAAAATTCTCTCCCATACAGACAGATACAGGCACATTGACATCTAGGCCTGAGGGTATTCATCCCTTCTGTTAAGGCAGAACTGGCTCAACTATGCTGGCATAGCAAACAGGGGTCTGGCCTGACAAACAGGGTTCATTTATTGGGCCTGCCACCAGAGGACTGTACGTGATCCACACAGTTACAAGAGACATTGTAAAACTCCTCCCTGAGGGGAAGTACCTGGGCATTCCCACCTGAAAGTGTTTCAGGGATTTCCTCTACCCCAGATGGATCAAAATTGTAACCTGGACATCTAAATTGCAGCAATCAGATCTCATAGGGTGGTGATATCTTTCCTCATGACTATCTGCTCTTATCCCTTTTTTATTTGCCTTGTATATTTTCTCAGGTATCATCATTATACTTTTATTTTACTATATTTCTATAGATAATCTTATCTACTACATACTTACTTTCCATTTTAACCAAATTATTCTAAAATCAACCTGTTAGTCTGTCTGACTGTCTATCTATTTATAGAAACCCCACCATTCATTCAGTGTTGTGTCACTCTAGTCTGCCCTGAGGGATCTATTAACAAGAACCTCAGTTAACATGCCTCAGGGGCAAGTTGTAACATTGCTGACCCTAACGTGGCAGATTTATTTTTGAAAACCAATCCTTAACGTTCTGATTCATATGGTGCATTATAGCTTGAGTGAATTTCCTTTGAAATTCCATTAACTTTGTGTAATGCTGACCTATTCTGATGGGCAATGCAGCCTTTTCCCCCTATTTTCTTACTATGTATTGTTGTACAAAGCTGGATGCTTGACAACAGAATATGCTTAATCAGAAAAATTTAAAGCCTTGAGATTCCTCTAAAAATGGAATTTGAGTATTGAAGTGACACTAGTGTACATGCATTTCTTGATTTGGTTAGTTTTGCATTATGAGATCTAGTGTACCTATAACCTGATTGTACAAATTACATAGCTGATTCTGAGAGCACTTTTTTATCTGTTAAAGCATTGCCCTTTTCCTGTATGTACCTAGAGTCGTGATTTCATGCTATCCATTAGAGATTCGAAGGGCAGCATTTCATAGCTTATTGAATGTCAGGGTAGTCTATGCCAGAGAGAAGACAGCTGACATCTCAACAAATTTCTGACATTTTAGTAGCAAATCTAATGCAGTATTGACAGCATTTGTACCTTGCTAACTTCCTAGCCAGTCAATAAGTTTCATTATGTACATTACAAGGTGCTTGCTTTAATAGATTTGGTTGTTTCTTGGACATTGTGATATTGAACAGCACATGTTTTCATGATCCGTTCTCACAGAAATACTTGGACATCAATATTCTTTTTCTTAAGCAAATTTGATACTGAAAGGTACACTTTCCAAATATTAAGAAAATATAAAAATTACTTTTAAAAATGGTCTGAGGCCATTTCTAACCTTTTGTGCTATATCTTCAAGGGTGAGAAAATCTTAGATGTGCCATAATATTCTGTGTATGTTTACATGCTGTCAATGACTATATCTAGACTACTTATATATTTTGTTACTTCACTAATCCATGAAGTATAATGATGAAAAAGGCTGGTTGGAAACAAGTCTTGCATAAAAGTTGAAACCCATCTAAGTGATCTCTGCCATCACTTCCTAAATCGCAGAGGAGAAGTTGAAGCCAATCTATCTGCCCTTTGCAATAATCTTACTGTCTGCCAATAAGACTTCTGCTGTCCTGTTGAATTTTTCCGTATTGTTACTTACAAAAAAAATGTAACCTTCCTGAGTCTATTTTAAACAGCAATTAAAGTTACTAATTAGTTTTCATGATGAGAAGTTGAAAATAAGTCATATGTTTTTATGAACTGATTGTTCTTTTGTTTCAAAGATCTAGTTCCGTGACTGTGGTAAAAAAAACCCAAAAAGGTCCATTTGCTCACAATTCCCAAGGCTGTGAAAAATACAAAATATATTTGAAAAACTTGTAGGAACTGTAGGGAGAGAATTTTATTTGAGGCCATAATCTCGCAGACTGAATTTTAACCATGCTCCTGTCCTGGGAGACACTTTAGAAAAGCTTATTTCAATAACAGAAGTTAGGTGAGAATGTCTCCTTGCAGCTGAACCAAGTGCAAATATGCAAGATGAGTAGGGTAGGAGCACAAAAGTAAGGTTAGCTAGGTAAATTTGCCTATTCCTTTCAGAGTGCAGTTTAGAAAAATTAGCTTGAAAGCTAATTCAAAGAAGACTGTAAGCTTGATAAAATATCTCAGAAAAAACAGAGATTCTCTAACCCTAAACTGTAGGCAATACAAACTTCACTTTCAATATTAACTTTCTCAAGAATTTAACATTTATTTCTGTGTTAAAGCCCTGTGTTGTCTTGATATTGTCAAGACTGAACATCATGGCCTCCCCTTGGTTTATTTGCCTTGAATCATGAGACCCACAAGCCAAACTTTGTTACACTTTATCTTGGTGACTGTTCTGAAGACCCTTACTAAATGGAGGGCTAGCTGACATTCTTTTAAAGCACATCAGGAGGAAGACTCAATAAAGGCAGAAAATGTTGCTGCTTTTTTGGTCTGGTTAAATGTGTGTTTGTCATCTAAATGAGCATCTGGTGTAATCTTGCATGTAAATAGGAGCTAATTCTTGTTAAATTTGGATAATACTTAACTTTGTAGTACTGAAGCTTCTACTGTAACGCTATTAGTTGTCAAGTTGAGCAAGGTCTTTGAGCAGAAATATTTTGTGGGAGGGGTTTTTTGTTCATGATTTTTGTTTTGGTTTTTGTTTTCTTGTTTGTTTTTTAATTTTTGGAGCTTTTGCTTGGTTGGTTGGATGGTTTGGTTTTGATTTTGGTTTGGTATTTTTGCTGTTTTCTTTGATCTCTGTAGAGCAATCTGTTTACCCTCACCCTTTACTCCGCCTTTAGCATAACTTCTCTCCTGACCTACTGGTTATTAGTGACACATCTGTGACAGTTTTGTTCCAGCACTTCCTCAAAGAGGAAATAATGGTATTTATCTTCCTTTCTTGACAGGGGAGCCAAATCTTTGCTTAACATTGCTGTTTTTCCTTACACAAATACATTTTGTTCCAAATTAACAATCAGCCATCTGCAAAACCGTTTAGTCTAGTCCTGTGCTTTTAATTGAGTGATAGCTGCCATTCTTATTTGCTAATATGTAAGGATTATTTAATTACTCATATTTTGTGAGAGGTCTCTTTAATAGCTGATTGATTTGCAAGGATTGTGATATAAGGTGCTTGCACTTATGACTACAGAGAATGATGACTAATGTTATTTTCTGAAATTATTTTCAGCTATTACTTCATATGAGGGGAAACTTAGGCAAAATCTGTGTGATCTTGCCTTCATTTTCTACTAGATGGAAACAGGAACTAAAGTACAGAAGATAGTGTGTTAATATACCACACTTTTAAATTCGTTGTGGTGATATGTCATAGCTTTTTTTGCCCTCTTTTATAAGATGTTTTACATTGTAAGACCATCTCCTTCTTTCACAGAGACTGAAACTCAAATAACCACCTTATTTCTTGATGACAATTCTTACTTTCCTATTGTCTGAGAGCCTAGGATTCTAGCTCTACATAATCTCATATGTCTTAGATTTAAAATCCATAAACTCACAGATATAACTCTGAGTTGGAACTTTTGGTGTACTTTATAATAGCTGTCATGCATTAACACTATTTTCATAAATTCATTAATCTTGAAGCAGAAGTGGGAGGATAGAAACTTTTCAAAAGAAGAAAGCCTATAAAATGAGTTTTACTGCAAATCTATTTCCAAGGATTTGCAGTATAATGTTTTTTAATCAACATCTCCTCCTGTATTAGATATCAGTTTTGGAGTTTGATTTTTTTTTCTGCAGAATCTCAGTTTATAGAATAGTTGTGCATCTAGGACACCTTTGTTCTATATAAATAATGTTTTAGAAGTGAGTGTTGCATTCTACTGACTAAAAGGAATTGACAAATTTACTAAATATGTAAAATTATGTGACATAACTTTCTTTTCATGAGTTCTTGTTTGTGTGTTTAATTCACATTTAATATTGCCAAGCTAATTAAATGACAAAGAGAAGATTTAGTGTGTGTTTAAAAAGAAGGAAGCTGGTACATGTTTGTGAAGTCCTTTTTAAAAGAAATCAAAAGGGGCAGGATATTTAAACAGTGTTGGTTCCAGACAGTCATTTTCAATTTCACTGGTATTTTTTTTTACTTTTTTTTTTACTTTTGGTATCTAAAGCTGAAAAAATTCACTTGATCGTCCTGACAAAGGCAGAATAATAGTAGAACAGTGTCAAATACACTACTTTTCAAGAAGATAATTGATAATGATCCAAATAAATGATCAGATGAGTCTGATGGAAAAGCTGGGCAAATTGGAAAAAAAATGATTCAGATTTTTAGTGGGAAAATCTAAAGCACAATAGTAGAGCTAAAGTCTATTAAATGCATTGTTTTAATTCTTTATACAGAGCATACACTTTCATGACAAACTTGCTTTCCTTAGTTATGGAGTTACACATTTATTTAATAATGTTTGTTGGGTTTTGCTGGAAATTTAAGGTAAGTTATTTATTTATATAGAAGATGCATGTAAATTAACAATAGACTTAGCCCTTATCTGTTTTTTATGGATTCCTTGGAAGAACTGATGGAGCCAAGGATATGGCCAAATATTGTAGATACAATAAGCATTTCATTTAGTGGCATCTGATAAAATTATTCCTGGGTAATGTCAGTAAGTGTTTAATGATTAAGAACTGCCTAAATATACAGATAAGGGATCATGTTGGAGAGATGCCCTATGGATTTTTGCATGAAATCAATATCAGTTGGTTTTCTTTGAGGATCTGAAGATAAAAATCTGTTGGCATCGTTAGCTAATCTTATCAGTGTTTTCAGACTGTTCAGTAACAACAGAAGCATTAACATGGAACAGTGCAGGTTTAAAATAAACTCTAACATGGTTACTTCTAGCTTAAATATCTGACAAAAAGATACATAGGTCATGTAAGAGAAAAAAATAAAAGGAAGGAAAGACTGTGTTCTGGAAAATCACAAGTCTGTAAAAAGTTTTTTTCTAGTGAACAAGGCTTCCTGACATAATGCTGAGGCAAAGGGGCTAATGTGTTTTTTGACAGTCTAAATTGGAGATTGTTACATAAAATCAAATGACTCATCTCATGTGACCTCTACACTCAGTATTTTCTGACATTAGAGAATTGCATTTTTTGCAGCTTTTATAAAACCATAGATTATGCAAGGTGAGTATTTGGAATTACTTCCTTCAACTGAGAATTTGTATTACACCAGTCTTTCCCATTTATCAGAAAAAAACTCAGAATCACAAAACATTTCTTGAACTCTGTCAGGCTTGTTCAGGAGTTCACTTGATTATCTTGTGGGGTATATTACAATAAAGCAGTACTTGATATGCAGCAGATTTGAGAAGGGGTTATAATACTCTTTGGGTAGAAGATGGAGCTGGATGTGTTTTGGGATTTTTTTTATGTTCAGGCTACTGAAGGATGTAATATGGTGAATTTTAACTCTTCCTTGTGTCTTCAGAAGACATTTTTTGGTATATATTTACTGCAAGCCAAGTCATTGAGCTAAAGGCACAGTGAGAAAAGGGTAAGTATAATGACTCATCATTTGTAGAAGACTGGTCAAAATTTCATGACTCCTCAGTTCGCATGCTATGGATTTTCATATGTGAGTCACACATCTATTTACATTCATTAGCTTCAGTCGGTGGCTTAATATTTAGGGGGTGATGGGAAACAGTTGATTTTTCATTCCTCTCTTGTTTTTTGAGGCAACTAAAGAAAACAAGATTAGTTACTATTTGTTCTTCAGTCAAATCCTAGTATTTATGGCAAGTAGGGGTCACATTTTGAGTTGCCATGGCATGACTGCTTCTAAGGATAATGCAAATAATCTGTGCTCTGCCTAGGTAGTCTGGTCAAGGAGGGTAAGGTATGTCTCTAGTATGCTGCAGTTGCTTTGCCTGGGGTTGAGGCAGAGAATAAGATACAGAGGCATGATCTGGTGGCTGGTATGCATTATAGTAGCACAGATGCTAATTTAAGGCTGTCTAAGGCTGTGTACTCCTGCAGCTTTCTGTGAATTTTTTACACTTTATAACTGTGATTTGAAATCACTTCAAGATTCTTTGAAACTTTAGTGGTAACTAAAGAAAGAGAAGCTTCTGGCAGTCATTCTTGAGCTTTCTTGCTGAATAGAGAAAGAACTGACCTTGATGCTTCTAGGCAGACTCCAAAGATGAATAAAAGGCACAATAAAACGTATTCCCCCCCCCTTTTTTTTTACCTGAACTTGTGAGGATCTGGCTTTGTGAACGACTAAGACTTGTGTCATTTCAAATTATATTTGCAGTGCTAACTTTTAAATTTCATTATATAAAAACAGTCGTTCTGAGTTCTTTAGCTGATTTTTTCTTCAAATACTAGCCAGCAAATAAGTAGTGGGATCATTCATTTTTTGTTTATTACAATGACTTGTAGCATGTTAACTTCCTGTAATATAACTTCCTTGACTATGAAGAATAATATGTCCTTTTTATGTCCTTTTAGATCTAAAAATAAATATTTTGGGATACTAAAAAATTGCTGTTTCTCTCATGCTCAATAAAATTTTAATATTTGTGTGCCACTTCACATGCTTGATAATTTATGACCCAGCAGAGGTCAGCCTTGTGGCATTTTTCAAAACGTGCTCGAAGAAATGAAGTAGAGCCAAAGTTCTTATTATAACAAGTCTTTGGAATTTTGTTTTATAAAATGCTTTTCTGCAAATTAGAGTTGATGTGGTATTCCTGTGTAGTTAGATGTATGACTTAAACATCTCAGTGAAAATTCTATTTATGTAATAGGGATCTTAATAGTCTTAGGAAATTTTTACAAATAGCTTCAAATGTTTGCCTTTCTGGTGTTGTGAAATACCTACAAACACAGCCTTTTTTCTTTTGTGATGCTTAAAAATTGAAAGTTAAAGAGTTGAGGGAAAACAGCGTTCATACCCTATATACCCTCCAGCTCAAAAGCACCAATGATTTTTTTATGCTGTAAAATGCTATTCCCATTTTGTATCTCAATAATCAGTGGTGGTTTCTTTAATACTGATAAGGGTCTGATTTTTTATCAACTTGATGACTCAGATCATAATCCTCCTCAAGAACAGCGGCTGTCCTGTCTTAAATTGGATTACTGGTTTGTAAGTTCAGTTTTAATTGGCAGTCTCAGGAGTGCCTGATTTAATTGCTCTTTGCTCTGCGTGAGCATAATCTGTACCTTGAACTGAAACCAAAGTAGTTTTACCCAGGTAAACAGTAGAACCAAACATGCAATAACGCTATTGTCAAGGCTGCAGCCGAGTCTTCTGCAATAGAAGACGATTAAATGACTTGAGCATGACATTGGGAACCAGGAAAACGTTGTTGCCTTTTGTTTAGCCAGCTCACTTTTCGAATTGCTCAAAGATGTTTTACTCCTTTATTGTTACCATATTTTTTGTGTATTCTGAAGCTGGTTTTCAGATGTTAGAAACCCTGTGATGAGAATATTGTGAGGCTTTGGAGTGGCTGATAACATATCATGTGTCTGTTGCAGCAGCTAGTCAGCATGTGAAAATCAGTCTCAGGAATAAACACTCTGCTTTTTAATGCTTGCTTTTCTTTAAAAACCTCTTCATTCTTCTCTGGTTTTTTGTTGTTTTATTTATTTATTTTTAACTTGCCATCAGGGAGTCAAGGTCAGTTTGGTGCAAGAGCAGCTACTATGTTTATCTTCTTCAAAAGCTGGTTACAAACTACCCAAAACCTGTCAGTCGAGTATTATCTTACAAAATCTTCTCCAATTAGAGATAGAAAATAAGAATTTTTAAACTAAGGACTTCATTAATTTTCTGTGACCAGAATACTGGAATACATTCTTTTTGAATGTGCTATCTGCTGGAGATTAGAAAACCACAGTATTAAGATAAAAAATCCCATTTAATGCTAATCAGCAACAGTGATGTTCTTGTGCCTGTCCACTCTATTGAAATGAAAATAGTGTTGAATGCTTTGAGCAGCCTGTGCACTTAACAGTATGTGCTTTTATAATTAAGCCCTACCCGAATGGGTGTGCGAAAGAAAGGTTATTGTGAAATAATTTTGCATGAATGATTATCATTTTGTGTTCTTCCTAGCTCTTAATAAGTTGTGTTTTTGTCCAGAGCACAATGACTGCTGCCCAGGACTTCTGTTGTTATACAGAACTCTCAGGTTTGTGAGAAACTCTTCAATTTAATAAGGCTTCCTTTAGCAAAAAGAAACAGAAGTAGGTAGAGGAGCAGGTGCTCTTAGCTGACTTAGCTTGGGTCCAGGTGAACTAAAATTAACAGAATTGAACTCAGACTGTTTAAGCAGAAAAGCACTGCGACATTTGCACCGTGCTGCCCTCCACACTTTGCAGAATGCAATGCAGAAGTGCCTGGTATGTTTTGGAATGAGAGGCCTGCTTCTCAAGGTGTCACACCAGTGTGTAAGGCTCAGCTAGCAACCTCGTCAGCTACACAGCTATTCTTAGGTTCTTTTGGGATTCTGTCAACGAAGCACATCCTAAATCTTCAAAAGATGGAAATGCATTTCAGAATTTCCACACATAGAGTTGAACAGAGAAAACATCAACTCATTTCTGTTCTTAGCAACAGAGCATGGTAAATTGTGAGGCAGATAAACAAAATAGCTATTTTTCTGACAAAATCCAGTCTCTTTTTCCTTACTTTGGGGTAAGGGGAGAGTGTAGTTGGTTGACCCTGCCTGGCTGGCAGGTGCCCACCACAGCTGCTCTGTTTCTCTACTGGGCAGGGCAAAGGACTGATAACAAAAGGCTCCTAGATGGAGATAAGGATAGATAACTCACAAATTACTGCGAAAGGGTCTTGAATCAAGAAAATTAATTTATTTTATTCCCAATCAAATCAAAGTAGGATAATAAGAAAAATATAACACATACCTTAAAATACCTTTCCCCCATCCCTCCCTTTTTTCCAGACTCAACTTTACTCCTAAATTTTCTACCCTATTTTTCCCAGTGGTGCAAGGGGATGGGCAGTGGGAGTTGCACTCAGTTCATCATGTCATGTCTGGCACTCCTTCCTCTTCTCACTCCATCATGGGGTTCCACCTGTGGGAAACAGTGCTCCATGAACTTCTCCAGCGTGGGTTTCTCCTGTGGGGATACAGCACCCCACAACCTGCTGTGGTGCAGGGCGCAGTTCTGCAGGAGCAGCCTGCTTCAGCGCAGCTTCGCCACAAGTCCTGCTGCAGAGTGGCTCCTCTCTCTGTGGGGCCACAGGTCCTTCCAGGAGCCTGTTCCAGTATGGGTTTCCCATTCACATCCTCCTTTAGGCTCTAGAGTGGGTCCTCCAGGAGCTTCAGGTTCACATTGGGTTCTGTTTTTTCTGTAGCCAGCTAATTTGTGATGATGTGCAGCTGCTTACCATGGTAGTGCTCACTTTCTAACAGAGCTCTCACTTTCTTAGGAAAGATAAAGGATGAAGTCAAGGTTTGAGCCAGGCATCCTGTTTTACTGCCTGATTTCCCAAACTATTCTGCATACTTGCTTGTGTTTGATTATATTAATAATATTTGCAAAATACTAACCGATATAAATTAACAAATTATTTCTTCTAGACTACCTGTATGTTTCTTTTACAAGTATTTAAGAGCATAAATAAAAATTTTGGTAGGTTTTAGTTCCTTTCTTTTCAGGAAATTAAACCAAAGGAAGAAAAGACTTTTAGTATTTCAGTGTCAACTGTGTAAGAAAAGACCAAAATAGATTTGGTTTATAACATCAGAAGAAGTTTTCTTTCTATAAAGCTTTATTTAATTAAATTCAAATTTATTCCAAATTTATTTTGAAAAACTGCAGTACTGAAAGACTATTGTTACCTGGCTTTCCATTAAGAAAATATCTTTGTTTTGACACTTGATTCCATATTGGAATAAAATATTCTTTTATATAATATCAGTTTTGTAATATTGGTGTAAAATATAATTTTTTTTCCCTTGCTACTTTTAAATTCAGTTGGATGTCAAGCTTGCACTCTCAGGGCAAAGTATTGCAATCCTCTTTTGTACTTTTCACCTGATTTTATTAATTTTTTTCAGATTCCTGTTAAATGGGAAAACTATTGTTGAAACCATTAAAATGAAGTGTATGAGTTGGAATTATTGAAAAAGCTTGGCAGACTAATTATTCTTACTGTAGTGGGAATCACAATATGCAAGTATAGGACTATGTCCTCATCATAAGTATATGAAATATTTTTTAGGAAAGTGGAAATTAGGAAATTAGGAAAAAGAGAATCTGACCAGAAATTTTTGATGAACCCATTAATTCGAATATAAATTTACAGATTATTGTCTTGGGTGTAATTTGAATTACCTTACCTTACTTACTTACTTTAACTTGCAAAAACCTCCATAAAAATTACACATAAACACAGGAGTTGGTAATTGTACGTGATTTATGAGATAAAGATTCTGCCATCTCTGAAAGAGTATTGTAATGAGTTACAAAATTATGAATACACCTAGAATAAAAATATCTGAAAATTAATATTGTATTCTAAAATTCTCTCTGCTTCTCAGTATTTGTCTATTCAAGAAGCACTTTAACATACTTGCAGAAAAAGATTTTTTTAGGGAAAAATCAACCTGACAAAGAAGGCATAAGAGGGGTATCCAGCCATCGAATAACTGAATGGAAGTTAAAAAAACACCAAACAAACTTTGGATAAATATTTATATAACAACTCAAGGTTTTTAAGTAGAAGACATGGAAGCAGGACACTGTCTTCAAAAATTTTTTATTATTGATTTCTAACTTACAGCAGAAGTTTTTTCCCTTTGTTTATTATTTCTGACTAACTGAAGGTCAAAGCAGAGTCAAGGGTAATTACCCTGAGTGCACAGTGACACAGCAAGAATTTAAATATTTTGCCCCGCATGAACATGAATCTGTAAGAAAGTGAAAACTATATGATAGTAGTTCAAAGTATATAATTAAATTTTTTCCATTGAAGCCTTGTCTCTTGGAGTACTTCATTGACATGTAAGAGCAGCCAAAAGTGGTGCTTGAAGGGACTCCAGTGTTCACACAGGAGTGACAAGTTTGTGATGTTATTGATTGCTAAACACAGAGAGCATGTGGATTTCTCTGTTTTGGATTGTCTTTGTTGTGTTACTTGAGAAATTTCATTATTCTTTACTGTTTTGAAAGTAAAGAAGAATATTGTCTGCTGTCATCCAGTCCGGACAAAGGAATTACCCAAATGCTTGTGTGTGTGAGGTGTCTTGAAAGTGGTGCTGCAGTATGCAGTGGGTATCTCAGGGCATTGGGGCTGCTAGGCTGTCTCAGCAGCAAGACAAAAGCAGGTTTAACCAACACTGCTGATATCTATCTAAAGGCTTACACAGGCACAACCTGTCTTGAGACTAGTACTGAGCAAAGGAGGCTGAAGGCCCTCCACACATTCCACGTAGAGGACAAAGATGCAAACTTTGAATCATCCCTTTTTATGAACTTAAGGAAGAGCTTTAGATGGTTTTTTTGAGCATATATTCTCCAAGATGGGAAGGGTTCTTCAACATATGTGACTGTTTTTGCTTGAGGAACAATGTCTTTTTGCTCATAACCACAAACTTCTGCCAAAAAACTGTCACTGCAGGCTTTAAGAAATTGGAAATTGCCTAACCATAGTATTGCAGAGTTTAATTGCACAGCATTCACATTTTTTTCTGACGTTAATATATTGAGCACTTAGACATGCTCTGTTATAAGGACCAGACTCTGTATGAACTCTGTAATTCCAACTCCTAACTTGTTTCTCATTTATCAAATTCTCTAAGTATGAATCTGTGATTGCATTTGATTGCCTACCAGAGTAGCAAGACCATGTGGGTGTTAGCTTGAAACACTGCAAAAGACCATAGGTCAACAGCTGGAGAAGGGTCTAGAAAGTGAGTCCTGTGAGAAGCAGCTGAGGGAGCTGGGGGTGTGTATCCACTGAAAAGGAGGCTCATGCCTGAAAGGGGGATGTGGCCAAGTGAAGGTCAGGCTCTTTTTTTTCCCAGGCAACAACTTCCAGAATGACAGGGTACAGCCTCACACTGTGCCAGGAGATGTTTAGACTGGACATAAGGAAGAATTTCTTCCTTGGAAGGGCGGTCAAGCATTGGAATAAGCTGCCCAGGGAGGTGATGGAGTCACCATTCCTGAAAGTGTTCAAGAAATGACTGCACATGGCACTTAGTGCTGTGTTCTAGCTGACAACGTGGTGTTTGGCCAAAGGTTGCACTCAATGATTTTGGAGATCTTTCCATCATTAACTATTCTGTGGTTATGCGAGATTGGAAAAATAAGTGAAATTGTTGAGGTTAATGCAAAGAGACAATGGGGGGAAAGCAGGTTCATGTAGAAAGGTGAGACATGAAAGTAGATATTGTTTGGACCAAATCAATGGAGTAAAATTAAATGGAAGGAGCTGAGCCTTTTCTAGCTGTCAAGATATCTGCTATTGTTATGTGAGAATTCTCTGGCACTGTTAGTATTTATTATGGTTTCATTCAGCTTTTTACATGAACAACAGAAATTAAAATAATACACTGGAGGGTAATCAAAAAGATTCAGTAATGAGACTCGCTGAGTTTGATATTCTCTTAATGAATATTAAACTAAGAGAAAACCTGCAAAGCAGAGATGTATACCTGTGGGTAGCTAGGGATTTATCAGGGAAGAGGAAAGCCCATTATCTTCCACTTCTTTTCATAGGTCTCTTTGAAGGCCAGCAGTTGGCAGGGTTGTTTTCTACTGGGAACATGTTTCTGTCTTTGCCAAAATGAAATATAAAACTGTGGGAGGGAAAAGGTGTCCAACAGTTCTTTGTGAAGAACTGCTGAAAGCTAACATGTGCTCAGGATGCATCTTTCATGCTCAACTTTTTAAAGGACTGTTAATTTGCAATAAACAATAATAGAACCATGTGGTGTTCTGTTTTCAGAAAAACCCTTGAAACTTTACTTGAAGAGAGAAATAGAAAAAGTACTTAGCATTTTCAGGAACAAAGCTGAAGCTATGAATGGTTCTGTGTTACTGTTAGGATTAGAGGCATATCTCCACTGTTTGAACCTCTCCCGGATCACATGCATTTCCCTATCTAAAGAATACAAGGAAATTTGAAATAATATGCCATCAAGACTGCTTTTAGTCTTGTAAGTATTTGCCTTTCTAGATATTGCAGAAAATATTTTCTGTAAGGATGCTTTCTTTGCAATACTGTGCAAATCATATTTGTTAAATCATATTTGACTGCTGTGGGCTTCAAGAAAGAGATTGGTGGATAGTCTGCATCTGCAATGCCTCCATGAGCAGAGATATCTTTCTATTTTGGATCCCATTTTAGAAGTCTTGATAGCAGTAGGACTATTCTTTCCTCAGATTGCCTTAAAAGCTTAACCGGTTATTAACAAGCTAATTGTGACCTTGTTTCTGTGAAATCTTTTTTGGGAGATACAAACTGGAATGTTAAATTAGAAACTTTTTCATCAGTTATTTTTCACAGTCATCTATTGGTGTCTGTGGGGAGCGTTTTCCTAGTACTCTATAGCTGCCTCAGAAAATGTATGGAGAATGGGTATGCTGTCATGTAGTAATACATAGCAGGTTTTGTGTTCCTGGAGCCTTGATCAGGGCATTATCTTTGCTCAAATGGTCTAAGGATCTTAACACTCATAGTTGTAACTGATGGTTATAAATTGTTATAAAAAGCCAAAAATCAGCCAAGGTTCTAACTGCCATTCTTTTGCACGGAATGTATGAGAATTTTATTACAGGTAGAAGTTCAAACTATATGACAATAACAGCAGGGTTTTTTTTTTTATTTTTTATCAAAGAAGTATCATTAAGATGATCTGTATATGAATAACAAACTGCACAAGATTTGCTCATATGTTTTTTTTTCTTTAAAGTATACTCTATTATTACTGTAGCTCATGCAATCTTTTGGTATTGTGGATTCCTTTTCCTTTTTATGCACCCTATTCCACCTTCTCTTTCTCTCTCAGACCTCAATGATGCTTCTTTCAATGAGCCTATGTCATTGCCTGCACTTTGGGAGGGTCTTAGAAAGCTTCTCCTATTTTATGCTATTCTAGTCTTTTCAATGCTGCTGAAATATCTTACATTTGGAATTCAGTTCTGTTTCATCTTTTTTCAGGGGAGTCTTGAGGATACTGTGCCTCTTCTGGAGGGTCACTGTATCTTTGGAGGCCTGGCAATGGCACTATAGTTCTGGGAAAACAATAATTTTGCTACAGGCTGTCCTGATTTTACAGGAAGCTCTGAGACATTGCCCTAGATGGTAAAAAAGCAAAATGTTGTTTTCTGTTTTTTTTTACACCGTCACACTGTGTGCAGTGCTCGAAATGCCTTACATTAATAATCCTTGGGATTTTTACTGACACATGGATTCTCCTTTGCTTGGAGCAGTTCCCTGTGAATCTCACTGAATTGGCACCATGCAATTGCCTTTGCAGGGCTGCCAGTGTGTGCTCCTGCCACTCCTTTGAAAAGCACAAGAACTTAATTCCAAGTTCTGTTTCCACTGCATTCTTTCAGTTAATAGGTAAGCTTTTATACAGAGCCTTACACCAGTGAGAGTCATACTTCTTCCAGGCTAATGTCCAAGCATGAACATTTACATCAGCTACAGCTCTTCAGCATTAACCCGTGTGCTACATCTCTGTCCTTGCCACAAGTCTTTTGCTCCTCTGCCGTCCCCCATCTTAAAAACCCAAACTGACTTTGCTTCTCTGACTACAGCCTCTTGAATTATCTCACTCTTCCTCTTTCTTGTGAATGCTTCTGTCTTTAGTGACTGTATTTCTTTATAACTGTTTCCTAGTTGATGCCTCGGTTAATCCCTTTCTTAGCAAGCAAATTAACAAATCCTAACAAACTGTCCTGGGTAAGAGCTGTCATATATGCAGTTACAGATTTTTTTACTCCAATCTGTGTAGCTTGTTCTAAAGATTTAAGTGTGTGTTTTTTAGCTGAAGTTTCAAAAAAAAAAAAAAAAGTTGAGAATTTTCATCTAGTATGCCTAAATGTCATTATATCCTTCTGGATGTGCCCTTTTAATTTATTATATAGTTTGTAATGATGTTCCTAACAAAAGGTCTGCATAACATTCAGAGTATTTCAAGAGACAATTGCATCATTATGAAGAGAGAAATTTTAGTAACAAGATCTCACTGTCTAATAGATGAAGCATAGCAAACGAAATCAATTAGAAATCCAACCCAGACAAATCTGGATTAGAGTTTAGCAGCCAATTATTTTTTATACTAGTGGAAAAAGGTAACTACTAAAAATGCTTACAAAGGTGTTGTAGTGGACTTTTCAGTCAGAATCTTAAAATCAGTATGAAGTACGTGAAAAGTTTATGAAGTTTTAGTCTTTTTTCCCAAAGCTCAAATTTTTCCTGTTCTGAGTCAGCCAGCCATTATTCTTAATTAAAACAAAAATTGTTTTACCTAAGTTAGGTGTTGCTTTCTATACTGGACTACCTAGGTCCCTTACTTTATTGAAACAGAAACCCTTCTTCTCTCCTATTGGATAGCTCATTACTCAGATTCAATTTCAAATGTCTCTCACTTTGGATAAATCCTACAGAAATTAGGATTTTGACATATACACTCACTAAAAGCATTTAAGAGTTTGTCCCTAAAGTTTGTGGATAATTTTCATAGAACAATTCTTTTATTTATAAATAAAATTAGATATGAATAAATATCTCTTTAGACCCCCTACAATATTAATCATGCAGGTGTTATTGATCTAGAAACCCTATCTCAAATGCATGCTTACACTGGCTTATCAGGGCAAGACAAGTTTCCAGCTGTTAAGGTCTTTTGAGGAAAAAGGCAGTAGATTCAAAGAAGTGATACCTTCTTCAGTCCATTGTTAGCCTGGGAGAATGAATAACTCCTTTGTGCTGATGTTTGCGGGCATTAAGGTGAGACACTGGAAACTTAGTAAATGGAAAGCTGTGGTTCAGCCATTGACAAAGGCTACTTTTGTAACGTTGTGAGATTTTGTTTTTGTTTGGTTTGGTTTGATTTTTTTGGGTTTTGTTGTTGATGGGGGTTTTTTTTTTTCTTTTTTTTTTCTGTGTTTTGTTTTTGGTTTTTCGTTTCTTTGTTTGTTTGTTTTCAGTAGCTCCTGAACTTCATCACACATATTACAGAAAGAGGAATTATGCAAGAATGTGTCTAGGTCCAAATCCATACATGTTGAAAAGTGCCTGATAGCCAAACAAGTATGCTTTAAAGGTCAGTTGGCTTGAATACACTGTCTAACATTTTTATTGCCAAGTAATTTGAACAATATTTTTTAAAGAGGAAAAGATACATTGCTTTTCCATTGTGACACCTCAAAAGGTTATAGTATAAATTACATATAAATACCCAGACACATTTCAACACTGATGATTTTGCCTTATTTTTTTTAAGAACAAGTAATACCAGTGAAACATCTTCTGCATTCTGTACCAGAAATGAAAGATATTTCTAAGGGAACTCGTAATCCTATTCATTATATTGTGGCTTATCTGTACAAAAAAATCTTTTTCTCCCTGGCATAGTTCTTGAAGAATTTTCTTGAATATGAAAAATGGAAAGTTATTTAAACTTTCACATTGGTCATAGAATAGCTTTATTGATATTTATATATATTTAAGTATGTTTGGATTGGTGACTAAGAAGCTGGAAATAAGAGCTGTGGAAAGGGACATGGGGGATGAAAATGAGTGAAATTGAGGCAGTGCCCAGGCAGCCAGGAGGGCCAAGCATGTCCTGGGGGCATCAGGGACAGCAGCACCAGCCAGGCAAGGGAGGGGATTGTCCTGCTCTGCTCTGCTCTGGGCAGCCTCACCTCCAGTGCTGGGGGCAGCTCTGGGTGCTGCAGTATAGGAAAGACATTAAACCATTAGAGAGCATCCAAAGAAGGGCAGGCACCAATCCCTTCTCTGGTGAGCAGTGACAGGAGCCAAGGGAATGGCCTGGAGTTGTGTCAGGGCAGGTTTACCTTGGATATCAGGAAGGGATTCTTCACTCAGAGGGTGCCAGGGCACTGAAACAGCTCCCCAGGCCACTGGTCACAGCACCAAACCTGACAGAGTTCAAGAAGCATTTGGACAATGGCCTATGGTGTGGCCCTTGGGGTTCCTGTGCAGGGCCAGGATTTGGACTCGATGATTCTCTGTGTCCCTTCCAAATCCCAATAAGTCCCTACCAACTTCTGTGATTCTGAGCACTTTGAACAGGTAGTAACAAACCACAAACCAACCTTTTGAGCTTGTTGCCTTTTAATTTTAGTACGTATTCAGCAGTTCTGGGGTTTTTTTTTTGGGAAAATATGTTTTCTCTTTTCCAAAGGGAGCTTATATCATGGTTTTTCTAAGCCAGTTTTTATGTATAGCGTCAGCACCTCTAAACTCTATGGTAGCTCTTTCCTATTTCCCATTTATGATGTATCTTTATTACTGAGTGATCAGAATTGAAGAGATGAGAAAATAAAGTGGTACTGTAGCTTTCAGTTCTTACTCTGTTCTTTCCTAAAACCAATTTAACTTTCTTTCTGACATCTGGCAGCTTGCACATTTTATGCCAATTGTTTCGTTATGTTGCTAGCTTTAAAGATACATGGATGTGACCACAAACTGGTTTTGACTCATGACTGGCTGATCCTGTAGAATGCAGTTGGCACGACACACTGCTCTCCATTTGAATAAGATAATTTGCTCACTTTCTTTGCCCAGTGAATATACAGAGGTTTTTGTGGATGCTTTGCAAGCCCTTACTTGTGGCTCACAATACACTTTATGGGCAATGGGATCTCCAGTGAGCCATCAGCCACTTTGAGCTCTAATACAAAATTCATCATTGTTATCAACTTTTATACTTTTCTCAAATTATCATAGAATTTAATCTGGTTCAACACTATTTATCAGAGTTTCTCTGTAAATATAGCTTTCTTAGAAACATAGGGAGAGTGAATTGAATTTATTTTTTAAATATCTGTATATTTCAGAAGTTGCCATATTATTTTGGTTTTTAAAAAGGTGACTTTTTTCCTGTTGGCTCAGAGGATGGACAACGGCTGCCTAAGACTATCCACTTGGCACTTCTTGTTTGTCGAACAAATCTGTGTGAATCTGTTTAAAAATCAAGGTAATATAATTTTTCCGTGTGTTATCTATAGCTTCTCTGTTTTTCTGTTGGTTTTTTTTTAAAAAATATCCTGACCCTTCCTTCTGACCTTGGGTATTGTAGTTGAGGTGCTTAAAGCACAGCCTAAGGGTAATTGAGTAGCATTCTGCATACTGCATCAATTTATTTTTAAGGAGTCTATAGCAACAGTCTTCTGTTTTCTCTTGCTACTATAAAAAACAGGCCACAGAAATATGGTTGAAATGCTCAGTGATTACAGAAATTGGTGCTTTATAGTACAACATAATTAACATTTATGGTCTAGTATGAAAATTTCTCCTCATATTGACTAGAAATTACAGTACCTTATATTATTTCTGTGTTTGTGTGTATGTAGTAAAATGTTTCCTCTGTTAGGAGGAAAGATAAGAATACAGTCAAGACCATATGGCTTCTGCTCATCCTATGTGTATAATATTCAGAATAAATACTTTCTGTTGCTTTATATAGTTCTCCAGTTCAGTGGGTTGACCCTGGTTGGATGCCAAGTGTCATCTCTGTCACACCCCTCCTCAGCTGTACGAGGGAGAGGAAATATAACTAAAGTTTCATGGGTTGTGATAAGACCAAGGAGAGATAACTCAGCAATTACCCTCACAGACAAAAGAGACTGGACTCGAGGAAATGAATTTCATTATTAGCAAAGTAGAGTAATGAGAAACAGAAATGAATTTTAAAATACCTTCCCCCCACCCCTCCCTTGTTCCTGGGTTTGACTTCACTCCAGAATTCTCTACCTCCTCCCTCACAGTGATGCACCAGGAATAGGCAATAGGAAACACGGTCAGGAGCTCTGCAGCTCCTTCGCCCTCACCCTCTCCCTCCCCGCTGCTGCCGTGCTCGTCCCTCCTGCAGTTCTCCATGAACAGTTCCAGTGCGTGTTCCTCCAGCTCGGAGCAGTCCGTCATTGGCAGCCTGCTCCAGGTGGTTTCCCTGCAGAGGCACACGTCCTGACAGCAAACCTGCTGCAGCACCAGCTTGTCTTCCGCAGGGTCACGGGGGCTGCCAGGAGCCTGCTCCAGAAAGGGATTTCCATGGAGTCACTGCCTCCGTGGGCTGAAGGGTGTATCTCAGCTCCACCGTGAATCTCCATGGATTGTGGGGGAATCCTCGTTCTGGCACCTGGAGCACCTCTTCCCTCTCCTTCTGCACTGGCCTTTGTGTCTGCAGGGCTCTTTCTCCCTCATATGATGTTAACCCAGAGGAGCTACCACTGTTGCTCATTTACTGAGCCTTGGCCAGCAGCAGTTCTGTCCTGGAGCTGGTGGACATTGGATTTCTGGGGCGCAGGGAAAGTTTCTGGCATCTCCTTAGGGAAGCCACCCCTAGACACCTTCACTGCCACAATCTGTCCCTGCAAAGCAGTACATCCAGAAACTTTAGATCTCCTAAGATCACTTTAAATCTTTGGCTTGTTTGCAACTTCACACAGGGTTTAATTTGTAATCTTTTGTTCTTCCCTGTACCCTGACTAAATACCTGTATGTGAATGACAACTGCAGGACACTGATGAGCTGCCTTTAAATACTTTAAATATTTCAGTTTGGCCCTGAAATATATTTTAGCTTGGAAGTCAACTGATTTTACTTTGCTAACACAGATTTATCAGTTACAGTATTCTCAAACCAAATTTAGGTGAGTTGTGTGTTGAGAGGAATTGTCTCAGAATGGTAAATTTTTGAAAAGTTCAGAATATTATTGGTATTGTGATAACTTATGAAAGTTGAGAGTTCTTTCTATTCCCCAGCTCCAAGTAACCACTGCAGGGAAACATTAAATTGGAATGTACACTTTGTCTTCTAGGATGTTTGATCCTTGCTTCAGAGATCTGGCAGAACATAATGAGCAGCAGTGTCGTGGGAATTTTTCTTAAGCACTTTTATCACATGAAGCTAAAAGATGTACAAAAGGAAATGGTTGCTATTCCAAATGTATCATAACTTTTTTAAGGAAGAGAAATTATTTATGTATATTTACCAAAGAGAGAGAACTTGCAATGGAGAGATACCATCTTAAACAGGTCAGCCATTATATGGTCTTAATGGCCAAAAAACTCTTTTAAGTACCAGTTGATTCTTTAAAAACAGCTCAGAATTTTTAAATTAGTGTGTATAAATTGATATTCTCAAACTGAGTTGAATGCCTTCTGTTAGTTATGTGAAATTGTGTGAAATTTTCATCACATCCCTTAACTCTTTTGCACTTCAACTTCAAATAACAGTCTAAACTAGTAATTCTTGAACTCATCCAACTCTATAAAGGTGCCTGCACTTTCAGTGTCTACTGTCAAATAGCTTATCACGCTATGTGAAACAGGGTTAAAGGTTTAGTACCAGACTTAAACAATGGTCTTTCTTACTACTAAAGCTTCAGATTTCATTTAGGGGCTGATTAAACAGAGGCCCTGAAGATTAATTTCTCCCACTCAACCTGTGCTCAAATGCAAAGGTTAAGTTTTCATTGCATGTGACAATAAAACAAAACTAGTCATTATTCTGTCTCTCAAGTGAGATGAAAAGATTTCAGTTCCAACAGTGATAGAGACAATCTCAGAGGATATAATACTTTTTCAAGACTTTAGCTAGTACACTCTCTCTAAACATGAGCAACAATGAATCCAGGAACTTAATAACCTTTAATGAATTTAATAATGTCTAAGAAAAAAAGTATATAATAAGGATGGTTGAGAAACTGATAGCACAAGGAAGACAACTATTAAAACTGCTGCCTTTCCTGCCAAAGGAATTTACACTAACAGGGAAAAATAGTAAAAGTGCTGAAAAAGATCTACCAAAAAGATGAGACTAAGCAATGATAGCAGTAATGATGTAGCTTGTAAATTACTTATTCCAAGCTAAAGAAGAGAAATACATGAAATTTCTGAACGTGACCTTCAGTTAGAAATAAAAGTCCTTCTATCTGTGGTTAAAATTGTTGGTCCTTTAGTGTAAATCTAAAATTCTAGCAGTGTGGCAAGAGGCTTTTCTGTTATTTTATTACTATAGAAGAAGGTATATCCTGGTGTTGGCCATCCCACTCTGATACAAGGAGGAAGAGAATGAGGATGGATGAGAACCTCTTTCAGTTCTACAAAGAGTACAAGCAGAGAATTGTTTGATGGATAGGACATTTTTTTTCTTCAGTATAACATATATAGCAATTTACTATGAAAAGGATATTGTTACGCCAATAGAGAAGTTGATAGTGTAGCCTTATAGAGAATATTGGGAGGGCTACTACATGAGAAATGAATAAAGACAATCGTCAGGAGAACAGATGGTGAAGGAATAGAATTGATATCTATGATATAATGAGAGAGAATTAGACTAAGGAACAATTATTTGTTGCATCTTCAAATAGAAAAGCTGGGAACCATCAACCTACCTTTGAGTGAGGTATGGCATTTGGAACTAAAAGGTGTGGCTTTTAATAGGCTCTAGTTAAGCTGTGGCCTTCCTTCTAGCAAGTTCTGGTTAGTGCTGAAGGCAGATGTGGATTTAAAGTATGGTAATAAAATAATAGAAGAAAATAATTAATTGGGAGCTATAATCCATAATGTTTTATCTTGGTGCATTGCTAATCCACCACTTGCTAAAGTGCTCAAATGCATTCTGGAGAGATGTTTTTCACCTGCTCACTATTTTATTGACATTTTCTAGTTGGCCATGTGAGAGAGGACCCCAAATACTTTGCAACTTAAGTTTGACATGTGTGACCATTCTTACCACATAGCTGTCCACTGTTATGGAAACTAATGAAGTTTCAGTCTAACACAATTTCAAATCTTTTACCTTCTGTAGAATATAATAGACCTGAATGTTTCATTTGGAAGGAACCTCTAGTGTGACTGTGGTATCCCCTAGGGCTTAGTGTTCTGCCCAGTCTGGTTCAAAGTCTTTATTGATGATCTGGATGGTGAAAGGATTGGGTAAATCAGTAACTTCATGGACACCACCAAGTACAGATGGTGTCCATCTGCTGAAGAGTAGGAAGGCTTGCAGACAGGGGTTGGAGAAGTGAGATACATAGGGCAAGATGTAGAGTGTGAGGTTCAACAAGACCAACACTTCATATTGACAATATCAAGACAATACCACGATAAAGTAGTAAGCCCAATACTTTGGCACAACAATGCCAGGCAGCACTACAGGCAGGAGGAAGGGTGGCAGGAAAACTGTCCATCAGAAAATTACCTGGAGATCCTTGCTGACAGTGGTTGAACATGAGCTGGTGTGTGCCCAAGTGGCCAAGAAGGCCAGTGGCATTCTGGCTTGGATCAGCAATATGTGGCAAGCAGGACTAGGGAATAAATTTTCCTGCTCTACTTGACACGGGTTAAGCCACACTTAAGCCCTGTTCTGGGCCCCTCAATTCAGGAAGAACAACGAGATACTGGAATGAGTCCAGAGAAGGGCAACAGAGCTGTGGAAGGGTCTGGAGAGAGTCCTGTGAGGAGCAGCTGAGGGATCTGGGGATTTTTATCCTGGAGAAAAGGGAGCTCAGGGGAGACCATCCTCTATAGCTGCCTGGAAGGAGGCTGTATCCAGGTGGGGGTTGGCCTCTTCTCCCAGGCACCAGCGCCTGGAAGAGAGGACATAGCCTTAAGCTGTGCCAGGGGATGTTCAGGTTGGACATGAGGAAGTATTTCTTCAGGGAGAGTGATTAAGTATCAGAATGGGCTGCCCAGGTAGGTGGTGGTGTCGCTGCCAATGGAGGTGTTTAAGGAAAGCCTGGATGTGGTACTCAGTGCCATGGTCTAGTTGACAGTGTGGTGGTGTTCAGTGGGACTTGATGCTTACAGAGGTCTTTTTCAATATAAATTATTCTCTCATTCTGTGAACAAGCATCCAGTCCCACTGTCTGACCTCTTCAGGGCTAACCAAAAGCTGCAGTGTATTTTTAAGGGCTTTATCTAAATGCCTCGTAAACACAGACAGGCTGGGGGCATCAACAACCTCTCTAAGAAGCCTATTCCAGGATGTGACCAATCTCTTGCTAGTGAAATGGTTGCTAATGTACAGTCTAAATCTGTCCTGGCTCAACTTTGAAGCATTCTCACACATTACAGAACCACAGATTGGTAAAGTTCAAAGGGAACACTGGAGATCAACTAGTACACCCTCTCTCCTCCAGCAGGATCCCCCAGGGCACAGTAACTCAGGAGTGTATGCAGATGTTGTTTAATATCTCCAAATAGGGAGACTCCACAATCTTTCTAAACACCAGGGAGAAGAGAACAGTGCCTGAGACTCAGGTTCCTCTTTTCAGGAAGAGTAAACAATAGTGAGGCCATCCCTCAATCTCTCTGAATCTGAATTAGACAAGCCCAAAGTCCTGAGCTTCTCCTTGTAAGACATTCTTTCCAATCCTCTCACTGGTCTTCTGGGTCTTGTCTGGATGAATTTGACTACTTCAATGTCCTTAATTTGTGGGGCCCAGAACCACACACAGCACTCAAGGTCATAATATTTACACATTTATTGAAACTTACTTATGAAGACAGAAAGAAATTGCCTCGTTTTGGGTTAAGGGTAAGAGGACACAGGATGTTCAAGTGTTCTCTCTGAACTTTTCAACTCTATATGAGTTGAAAACCTCCAGAAGAGGCTATGTATGATCTATGTCTAGACAGGGAATATACTGTGACGACTTTAAAGGAGGATGAATTGAGCAGAATGTGCTTTAAACCATAACTCAGCTCGCAGGCTATTGCTTTTTATGAGCAGAGCAAGACAGAAGAAAGGTTGAAAGGAAGAGCCAGCATTGTTTTGCCTGTCACAGGGTTATAAAATTTGATTGTGGTTTAAAGATGACACTGGTAGTTCTTAAAGACTATTTCATGCTCTTAAGACAATTCCTTTCAGTTAGTGTTTTGCAACCAATGGTGTGACCTGCTCTGCTTACAACTTGATTGCCTAATATTTTCCCACCAGAGACAAAACTCTTCCTCTTAAATCTCTTACATCCTTGTTCACAACATTTGTTTGAGAAAAAGAATGCCAGAACTGAGAGAACTGTTTTGTTTATAGCTTTTTTTTTCTCTACTCACTCAAATCTTATCCAGATCTAGCTGAGCTATCCAAAGTATTTAATTGCCAGGGGTTTTTTTGAGAAGAAAGAAAAAGGCAATGTGCTAAAATAACTGCACATATGAACTCAGTGAGCCGGGTTCACACTGCTGCTGCCAGAGTGATAGCTGCTTCACTGAGAATACTGAGACTGCCAGAAGGGGTGAAAAGAAAGACTGGGGCAAAAGTCCAGACCCTTTCAAATTTGTTACTACCACTGAACTTTGTGGGGCTCCCAAAAAAGGTAAAGTGCAAACTGTTTTTTGTTTCCCTCCTTCTCTCTTGACTTGTAACTTTACTTTCTTCCTGACAGCCTTGCACTTCTCCCTTCTCTGTCCCAGTGACTTGGTGGGGGTCTCAGAAAGTTTTTTTTTTCTCTCTGCTTCTAATATCACTCTGCATGCGTCTCCTGACTCTGGCAATTGCACTAGGCAGAAAACATGCTGGTTTAAACTTCCCCATTCTTTTGTACCTAGTTCTATTTATTGGATATCAACATACAAGTAGTTCAAATATTTCCACTTTACCCAACTGAAAGTAGTGAAATAAAAGCCTGATATTCCCAGCTTAACATAGGGAGAGAGACTGGCAGGGTTCATTCATTCCCACTCCTTGAGTGCCAGTGCTTGGCTTCAGTGATCCATCCATGCCAACAGGCTACCAAGTTCCTGGTATTGTCAGTAATATCTTTAAATGGTAATTGTGTTTCTGTGCTTACTCTGCTGTGTAGACCAGCAAGTACCAGATCTCCCTAGCCATCATGTAAGCTTTAGAGTGGCAGATGTAATGTACAGTGGTTTTTTTCTGAGTATAAACTTAAGAAGTTACATAAAAATCACTTTCTTCCTATCAAGGAAAGCCTCCTCTGAAAATCCTGCAAAAAATACTACAGTTTCTGAAATCTAGTCTCAGAAGTTGGAAAGGCCAGGTTTTACAGTTTTACAGCTAGTTTCTAACACCGTTGCAATCCCTCTTCAAAGGACTCCAAACTTCCTTCTGCTCTGGACTTGAATGCATCAATTTTGTGCGTAAATGTACAGCTGTCATTTTTAAACTTTCTAGTGCCTATATTGGTTGCCAATGCAGACAAGTACAACCAGAATTTTCTGGGAGTAAGAAAATAGAAGCTTTGTAGGGCTTCCCCAGCTGGATATTTACAAGGTTTGTCAACAGGGTGGCAAACAGATTGGGTCTGCTATGTTCTGAACTTCAGTTAGCTGCTTTCTTAGCTTATCTGGCATATGTCTGAGCATAAGGTTTTTCATTCTTTTAAAGACATGCTCTCTTAGTCTCTTGGAGACAGTTTCTTCATTTCTGACCAGATGTTACTTGTTACTATGGAGAAAATTAGTTCTCTGGATTATGGAGTTTTTCTTCCATCTCTTTATTTCTTACCTCTGTGGAAGAAAGAATATGTCTTAGTGAAAACTTTTTTTTCATACATATCTGTCTTCTGTGAGTCTGTCCCTTCAATCAAGATTCATGTGGATCTGTACAAGTCTGTTTGTCTGTAGCTAATGAGACTTGTAATGTTGTCCCCATACCTTCTCTTTCTGGAATAATTTTATTACTTTTCTACCTTCATGTACCAGCCTTACATGAGAACTTACCTCTCTTGCCTTCAGCCTTTCATTAGTCTAAATGTGGCTGCTTTCCAGCAGACAAATGAGATTTAAGAGTGTTTCATCATTGCTGCTCAGGGATCTAGGTAATATAACTTTGAAAGCATACAGCTGATCCTACACATGCAGGATGCTCAGTCCTACAGAAGCAGTTTATACAACCTCATGAGCTCATAGGTAGTTTAAGCTGTAGCTTGCTGCAGTACATAGGGATGGAGATGGGCATCTTGTGGCTTAAATTCTGGACTGAGTCAGAAGATGAAATTCAATTCCAGAGTCAATTGTCATGGGAAAAGTTGCTTAATATTGTGTCTCCCTCAACATATGTGAAACTGAGAGAAATTCTATGATTCTATATTATTTAATAGGTGTGGTATAGGGTGTGTGTTTCCATTCTTTGTATGTGAAATGAGTTCTATATCTAGGCTTTATTAAAAGGATATTTATAATAAAACCATTTTTTAAAATTCTTTTTTATCTGTTCATTTTTTTTTTATTTCTTGGAGATGGTGGACATGTCTTCAACTAAGTATCCTATATAGCTCACTTTCACACCTAAGACACTGAATTAGTCAGTCTGACTTAATCAACTGTTCTAGTAACACAACCAGTAATTTGTTTGGTGGACTACTGAAATAAAAATATTTACCAATCTGATTTAGAAGTACTTTGAGGTCTTAAAGTATCTCCTTTCTGAGCAAAATACAAGCACATGTGTATAATATATTTCTGCAGGCTTAAGGTTTGTTAGTAATACAGCTAAACTGTACAACTCTGTTCTCCTTTTATGCAGAACTCAAAATTGATTCCATTATTTTCATATTGAATTTGCCAGTTAACTGTGCATCTAGTAGCAACTTTAGCACTTGCTGAGGTTTTTCATATACATATGCAGTAGGACAGTTGAATACCTGGGTTCCTAAATGAACTTACGTATATTTAATTTTTTTTTATTTTTTTTATTTCCTAAAAGAATTTGCTATGTGTATAGTGTTTCTTCAGCTTGTTTTTTCTAGACACATAATGTAACCTGAACTAAAGGCTGTTCTTGTTTACTGTAAGCAGGAGTTTCACATTCTATTATATAGTGTCTTACTAAATCTTTATAGAGTTACATGCTGGATGAAGTCCTTCTGCTTCTGACGTAGGATGTGTATTCATGGATCATATGTTCCATTCCTTGCATATTTTCCATGTTTCCTTGTGTGCAGTTCAAATGATTTCCTTCACAATACTACCATAAAGAGTACAAAATTATTTTATGACCTGGTGTTTGTTGGCATCGCTGCTGTTTCAAATAGAATCAGCATCTGGAGATATGAACAACTTGTTTATTAAACTACTGTATGCTTGCTTATACCTGAACTTGTTCAGAAGACAGTGTTTGTTCCCAAATAGTACCAGAGCAACCTTATTTTTCATGTAATATTCACTAGCAGATTATACCTGCTGATTAATCAGGTGAATAAACAGTCACAATTTCTCTTGCAGCCTGTAGATATCTACTTTCATTGTTCATATCTGCAATTATTATTATGCCCTAACATGTTGAATTTTGCTGCTATTTTTAGTGCAGGGTGTGATTGCAATATGTCTATCTGTCCATATATTTTATGCATGCATTTCAAGGGGGGATTTTGTAGCTTATACAGTTAGCCCACAGAGAGAAACTGGTAACAATTACTTCCACAGGAACTTCCTGAATTGTAGGTAACCCTAGGAATGGCAAGAGTAAATGCATTGTGTGAGAACAAGTAAATCTGCACATGTTTAAGATGGAAATACCTTGTCATCAAGACACTTTTCGAACTGCAGGAATAAAGGTGTTTGAAATCTAAGAGATGAGCAGCAAAATCCACAATCGGGTCAAAAGTAGGTTGAGAAAATTTATAAATATGGAAATGTAATTGCTACAATTTCACAGCAGCTGGCAACTAAGTTTGGTCATTCACCTCCTACTAGGACGGGGGAGAAAAATCAGAAGAGCAAAAGTAAGAAAACTTATGTATTGACATAATGTGCAACAGGGAAAGCCTTTTCCCAAGGGCAGGCATGTATTCAGCCATCTCCAGAAGAGTGGGACCCCATCACATTTAACAGTGATTTGGGAAAGCAAACACCACCCCTCCAATCATCCTCCCCTTTCCTCCTTCCACACCCATCTTTATTTGCTGAGCACAATGCCATATGGAATGGGATATCCTGTGGATCAGTGGAGGCCAGCCTTCCCAGCTGTGTCCCTCCTCTAACTCCTTGTGCCCCCCAGCCTCCTGGCTGGTGAGGTGAGTGAGTAGCAGAAACATTTTTGATGCTGTGTGGGCCCTGCTCAGCAACAGCTGATTTATGTCTGTGTTATCAACACTGTTTCCAGCAAAAATCCCACATATAAACACATACGAGCTATTATGGAGAAAATTAAACCCAGTCAAAACCAGCATGTTAACTTGATTGTACATTCTTCTTTTGGACAGCCTAATTGCCACTCACAAAAGTAGCCCTTTTTCTACAGGTCCCAAGTTAGCTAAGGAGAGATGGGGAATGAAGTGCCTCCCATTAGCATTTTTCCATAAAGGCAGCTGTAGCTACCAAGTTGCCTCACTCATCTCTAGGCTGTGCTTGCCTCGTCTAGCCAAATCAGCCTACTATGCCCAGGCACTCTAATGTATGAAAATGGGATTCCCCTTCAGTTTGCCAGAAAGATTAACCTCCAGGCAGACAACTGCTGAAGCTCCTGCTTGACGTTTTCCTTTTAAGCTGTATGCTATAGTGTTTAAAATACTTTTCAGCTAACATATGATTTCAAACACTGGCAAAGTAAAATAATTTGTGGATGAACCATTTAAAAAAACTGTATCTGGCAGAGGAATGCATTACTTTTAAGGGTGCTGATTTTATTAGTTGATGTGAAGTTGATATCAGTGTGGCAGACTCAGAAGCACAATAAATCAGAGACTTCTGAAAGGCAGCCAAGTACAGAAAGAATGAATTACATGCAGAAAACTCCTATTATGGAGATGAATAATTTAACAAGATAGAAAAAAGGATATGTTATCTTAAGTACTGAAGGATTAACTGTATTACTTTACCTCAGACAATCCAGTTATTCAGTGAAGACTTTTCTCAAGTGCAGATATTATTTCAGTTAAGTTATTTGATTTTAAATTGAACTACAGTAAACTGGCAATGTGATACAGTCCACAGTTATAGAGCAAATAAGGGAATGTACCAATTTCTTGTGGTACTTGGTTGATTTTGTTTTCAAAACACTGAATGTGGGTGTCAGGTTACATGTAAAATCCTGCATTGGTGGAAATGGTAGGAGTTAATGCTCTTTGTGATCTTGGGAAGCAAAATTAGAGACTGCCACTGTGTGAAGATATATCTGAGAGTTGTGGTACATTTCTTTGTTGAAAGACTTAGAGGTAACACACTCGCATGTTATTTGGGAAAGTTATTAAAAGAAGCAAAAGGTGTAAAAACAATGTTTTAGACATGGATATGGGGGAGGCATTCCCCCTCTTAACCAAGCCTTTCATAAAGTCAGTGTATGGTGGGATAGAAGGACAGCACTGAAGCCTGTTTTGGGGGGAAAAACAGACCACTATTTGAATTAATCTGAGAAAAAGCACTTTAGCATGTGTGTATATATATTCGCTTACCTCTTTCATTAGCAAATGCTTTTCTTTGGAGGAGGTTATTCCTCAGTCATCACAGAAAGAAACCAGCTGGTACTTGCTTTATTTTCCTTATTTTTGGAAAGCAGGGAGCTGAAATTGAAAATTATAGTTTTCTTTTTCAGATCAGAGACATGACTTGCAATGGTAACGAGGTTCCAAATCTGTGGAACCACTTTCTTTGTCAGATAGAATATGGGCTGGTGGCAAGGTTGCCAATGAATATAGATAACTGAAGATTTTATATGCATCCCATAGATGTGACTAGCATATTTTCAAATTGTATAGCATTATCCCTTAATTTTTTACAAAAATTGTTGTTATTTGTATGCAATCAATTCAACTTTGCCCTCTGGTTTACAAATGCTGTTCTTTGGAGGTGGCTGCTCTTTAGTCCTGGTGGAATTGTAGAGTCTCAGAACAAAGTTATTTCTTTGATTTGTTGCTCAAGAATCTGTGGAACATTGAGAATTTTTTCTAATTAATAGAAACAAGACAATAGCACTTTCAGTGTTTGTTACAAATGTTTCACTTTCGGCATGCTGGTTTTTTTTTCTTTTTGCATTGTAAATTTTCATCTTTTGAGTGTGACCTTCTAAGTATGTTTTTTGACACATTTAAAAGGATGCAATGCTGAAAAACTTCATGATTACTAGAGTAGATTGTAAATCTGAGGAGGAGCCTGCCTAGGTATGCAAAAAGATGTGATTCATGAGATTAAAGGCTTTTGTCTCTCTAATTCAAATTATGGTGCCCAGCAGGAAAACACGGTTCAGGTGGTCATCTGCAGCTACCAGGGGTCTTCTGGGAAAGAATCTAAAACTGCAAAATATCTGTAGAATCTGTCAAATATGGTATCATGATAGCAAATACAGAAGTCTGTTTTATGAAATGCATTTTGCCCAGGAGATTTCAGAAATTATTATGGAATGTATTGCAAGCAGAAGAAGAAAAAGAAAGGAATATGAAGAATAACTCTATCTAAAAAGGATTTAAAGATTAACAAACCATACCTACATGATTTCTATTATTGTCAAATTCATGTTAACTCAGCCAGGTTATCCGTGTTTTCGTTGAGTATCACTATGATTTCTGTATAAACAGGCCAAGAGCTCATTTCAACAACTGTAGCTTTTTATGTATTAAGGATAATTTCTTACTTTTTTTAGTAGTAGAATTTTTATCCACACAGAGAATTCAGTATTATAGAAAGATAATTCAGTAAGGTCCAAATTTTTATCTTGACAGATTTCTCTGTATTTTTCATTAGATGAAAGTATACATTTTATTTTACACTACTTTATAAAATAAACTATAATTTAAAAATTCAATGTTTATTTAATATTTAATATTAATTTTAAAATTACTTTCTCTTAATCTAAAGCACTTCATTAAGGTTATTTACCAGAAAAAGTCAAAGTAATGTTGGTTTCAAATAGGTCAAACCTGGGTTTTTAAATAATGGAATTTCCCAGGAAGAAAAACTTTGGCTACTATGCTCTAATATGCTCTAGTATTTCTGGTCTGTTCATATTGTTTAAATTTTTTTTCTTGCTTATTAATTGAAGACACATTCTATTGTGCCTCTTTCTTGTAAATGATGGTCTTTTAAATCTTAAATCCCAGGACCATGCAGATGGCTTTCCAGGAAGGATGGCTCGTTAATGCACTGAAGCCACCTGCCATCTGTAAAAAGAATAATCTTACTCTAATCAGATTTTATGGAAGGATGTTTCACATTTAGAAGTAACATGAAATTAACAGCAGCAGAACAGTGAAACGATTGCATAAGAAATATAAATCCAGTTTTTACAGCTTTCTGCCAGTATTATAAAAAATAATCACTGCTCAGGAAGATGGTGGTCTTCTGAAATGTTTTAGCAGATGCTACTAATGCTTGACTACAGAGCTAGCCATCTGAGTGCAAAGGAGGATTTTCATGTTCACTGGAATTTATTCTCTTCTTTTAACAATGAAACTGTGATTTTTCTTTTTTTCCCCCTCTCCTTTTTACATGCTTCCCTCTCTCTACACAGAAGGCAATCCTAGATAAGCAGATTAATATGTGGGATAGCTTCTCTTCATTGTTCTGTGCAGCACTTCCAGCTTTTCATAGCCAGTTGGACTTGTTAGGAGAAGCTGAGTGATTGGTTGTTTCCTGGGCTCCGTTTCATAAATTATAGCCCAGCATGCATGAGCATGATTCCTACAGTTGCAGTAATCCAGAGGCCTGTCAGTTCCTGACTTTATGCATGTTCATTTCTATTTGTTTTATAATATTGCACTGGAATTTCCTGTCTTAGATAGCTTGCTATTGCATCGCCAGGACTCTGTGAGTAATTTTGACTTTTTCTACTCTGTTAATTACATACTGTAAACAAGAATGCTTGTGTTTAGGAAGTAGTTCACTGGCAGCTGATATTTGAGATTCTCTGCTGTTTAAGATCAGGTAAGTAAACTTTGTAGTTCTTCTCTTGCTAGGTTTAAAGCAGCTTCATGATGTTACATGCTATCAGTACATTTGGGGTTCATGCATTTCTGAAACAGACTGCTCGGTCACATAGCTTTTGTTCTTCTGTAATAAAATACAGGGGTGTTACATTACACCTCATTTGTTCCTAATTAAGACATGTGGCATGCCTCACATTTTCGAGTGTACTGTATACTAGCAATTGTGGTAGAACTAATGAAGAAATGCACACAGTTCTGTGCTTGTAATATGATAAAGAATCCCCACTCCTTTCATACCCCCCCCTTGCATCTCCTGTAAATAAGAATAGACATCAGTAAAAGGCAGGATAGTGTTAACAACTGGTTTACAACAGTGTTAAACAGCTGCAAGGCTTAACACCCTCCCTGTCCTGTCCCCTAACCCCCTCCCCACTTTTTAAGTGCTGTGTTTTTTCCTTAACTTCTAGAGATATTTTTTGTGGCTAGCAAAATGACAGCAGGTTGGAGTTCAGACTTTTAAAGAAAATTCTACCCACAGTGAACCAGAAACCTGTGGGAAACGCTGTACAGGATCTGTGGTTTAATCAGATGGAGTTATCACAGTGACTCCCTTGTTGGTTTCCTGAGATTGTCAAGTGTTACCTCTGCACAGCTCAGGTTTAAAACAACAGAGCAACAGATTGAAATCAGAAATTAGAAAGCTACTAGGGAAACACTCTACACTTCTTTCATAAATGCTGTAAGATCACATTCATTGCTATAAACGCATGTCCATACAAAGAACTTTCCAGGTTGTTTTTTTTCCCACTGGAAATATCCCTTTGCTGTGCAGTGTAATAAAACTAGTGTTTGCTGCTAAACAGCTTGGGTTATATCAAGAAGCACAGACATTCTGCTAGCAAGATATAAGCCTATGCTCTTTCTTATTAGTTTCCATTTCTGACGTCTTAGCTTTTCAAATGGAATAGTATGACTAAATAATTTTAAATAGTAAATATTCTTCAGATAGCTGCCTTGCTCTTTCTAATATATACTATTGCTCCTGGGTATATAAAATGCCCCTGTAAAACTTCTCTAAATATCTTTTTTTTGCTAGCAAAGAAATTATTTTTCGACCCTGAAATAGAAAACAGAAATGTAATTTTAGCAATATTGCTGCTTGCATGTCTTGCATTGTAATGCCCAGATGCTTGTAAGATTGAAGCAACCATCACAAACTGAAAGTGAACACTATGGTGATTCTGTCTCAAATAATTTTGTTAGATGTGGATCAGCAAAGTGAAGAGCTTAGCTCCTCTAAATTGCTTTGTGAAGTTCAACAAGGGATTTGCTTGCACAGATAATATTTGAAGTAACTTTTGCTAACTTTATCATAATGGTCAGATAAAGCAAGTAGGTATGCTATTCTTTTTGGTAATATTAAACCTAAATCACAGTGAAGTCAGTTTGACTGAGATTATATGCATTAAATGAGATAATTAACTAAATTATAAATTATTAATTCCTATGATATTTATGGAATAATAAATAAGAGTCCAAAGTTCTCTTAGACATGTAACCTGATTTCATCAGAGCTCCTCTGACGTATATGAAGCACAAGGAAATAAGCTGGTGAGGCATAAAACCTGGAGAACGTGGTATTTTTGTCTGAACAGCCGTATGACTTGTCCTGTCTCATCTGAATGGAAGATATTTCTACCAGGATAATTTTTTTTATAGTCAGGTTATTTAGCTCTGAACATTGCTACTTTACTTCTGTGCTCAACAAAAAAAGAGGGACTCTGGAAAAAACCTTGCAAGTTTAAGTGAGTTTCTTATGATACTGTGTTTGCTGTGACTCTAAGGCAAGAAACGTGCTATATCCAAGCACATGGATTGCTAACAATTCTGTTAATACCATGTTTCCAGGTGAAACTATATTGAGACAGAATTCTGTTGGTGATATTTGGAATCTAACATATCATAAGCAGTGCCTTCAGGCTGGATCAAAGTCCTGTTGTGCTGGATGCTGTTCAAACAAGTAGTGAAAGGAAGTACTTGCCCTTATGAGATTATAAACTAAACAGGGTGGTAGGCACAGGATGGGTATGTGCACAACTTAAACATAACTTTGGGCAAGTTGGAGCAGGTTGACAGCTAAAGAAGGAATGAAATTCTGCAATATATTTGCAATGTGATGTTGTATTATATATATCTGTAGCAAGGGCCTGAGGCAGTGAAGGCCCACATTAGGACACCTGTTTGATCCAAGAAGTATAGGTGCATTGTGCCAAAGCTAATTAGGCCAGAATTAGCTTGCACTGAACATTTTAATGCTTCTTGTCTAGAGGTTCCCATAATTCGTAGCTCAGGGCATCTGATGCTACTTAAAAAGAAACTTTTTGTCTTCTCTTAGGTTAAATAATTCTTGCAATATTTTACATCTACTTCAGGAAGGCTGAATATCTAGAATTTTAGAACTGTTTAGAAAGGTTTTCTCAAATGTTTAAAAGAGAGTCTCAGATTTGCAGTCTTGTTTAAAACATGCCAGAGGCTCTTTATAAATGGAAGGGAGCTTAACTTCAAAAGGACGACGGCAGAAGTTGCAGCTTTTACATAAGTACCCAACTTGTGCCCTTCTGTCTTTGTTGTTTTTACTGGTATTTGGCTGAAGCAAGTAAAATTCCTGAAATTTAAGGTTGATATGAAGGAGTACTTTAGATACTTTGAAAGAACTTGTAAAAATAAAGAAACTCCCCCTTAACCTTGAAGATCTGGTGTTTTCAGTGTGAGTGCAGGTGTCCATGTCAGCAACAATTAGCCCATATTCAGCAATTCATGGCAGTCTTGGGAATTAAGCACTGGTCAAAGTTAGCAGAGGATCAGAGAGGGCCTTCTGTTGCTATTGCTGTAGCTATTTTGTTTGAAAATATTAAGTGACTTTGTGTATGGCACTGCTTGTCTTTGAAACAAATATTTCTGCATACCTCAATTTTACAGATGTAAAATACTTTTTGTTTAAAGAAGAATGTATTTATGTGACTGTATTATCATGGTTCTATATTGTAATCTATCATACAAAACATTATAGAATTTATAACTAGAAATTTTGCATTCGCAAGAAAAGATAAAGAATTTTGCTTAGCCAAATGTATACTGAACTTTTTCTCATTTACAGTGGTCTCTTAGTATTTCTAAATTAACTATGCACTCTATAAAGATTATTGCAGAGGTTGAAAAAGAAATAAATAGGTTAAAAAAGCTTTTTTAAAAAAAAAAATAAAGGTTTTTTTTTTTTTTGCTTTTCTTCTGGAAAATATTTTGCCCTCTTACTCCATGATCATTAAGCATTTGAACGGTCTTGGAAAAAAGCAAGAAAGTGTAATCATGTCAGTACAATAATTCCTTGTGTCCTTTTAAAACAGCATGAACATACATCTTTGATGACTGTATGTTCTGGTAGATCATCCAGCAGACTGAAAAGTGTGGAGCGAGGAGGGCACAGAGAGAGAGGGAAGAAGGAGGACTAGAAGGAAAAACAAGTAAATTCCTATCACATTTGGAAGAAACCAAAGGGAATAACAGGGAATATTGAAAAAAAAATTAGCTGTTCCAACCAGTACCTTAAAAGTATCTTCAAAGTGTTGATTTATAGTATTAAATAAAGTATGTGATGCAATTTGGTCCAGAGAGAAGAAAAAGTCTTAAATCACATTAACAAACCAGTTACTGGCTTGCTTCTGTAATTTTGTCTTTGTAGTCACTTTCTGTGTGATAGTTATGCAGTGAACTTACTGATTATAAAATATACATCAAAAATGAATGTGTGGATGTTCATAGTAGGTGTGAATTTACATTTGTATAGATATGGAAAAGCCTTATTATTTGTAGATATTTGTGTTCACAGGATCAAGGACAGAATAGCTTTGGTTTTATTATGTTAAGGTTTGAGTTTTCTGCATCTGAAAAAGTAATTCTCTGTTCCTGTGCCCCCACTTGCTCTGCTTGAATGAAAGTATTGTTACCCAAAGTAGAATACAGATGTATTTACATTTTCAGGCAGTAACACAAACATTCTGCCCAAGTAGCATAGCTCCTGGCTGGTGTGCAGAGAACATGCTGTTCACTCAGGGCTCGCTGGAACTTGCTGTTCTCTGCATGAGAAATGATGGTGTCTTCTGCATTAAATAATTTGCTAGCAAGTTTTACCTGTCATGATGATTTGGAGAGCTAGCAAAGCTCAACCTTGGTGTAACTGGAATCTGAATTTCAGCCTGTAGACAGTCTGTTAGCTTTCTTGATGCATCATATTCTAAATACAATCTCACTTATATCTACAACTCTGAAAAAGAAGACCAAAATATTTTTGAATTTTCATGGTCATAGGCTCTTGAATAAGGATTGTAAATATGTATTTTGTAGTTTGCCAAACTAAAAATGAAATTATTTTAGTTTTGTAATGGATTTGAAAAGCTAAAGGGAGAAAAGCAGCTTTTTGTGTATTATCTGTATGAAATTAGCTGTGTATAAAATTTTTATTAAAGTGTGGATGACAAAAATTGTATTTGATGTGTGTTTGGATGTGTTCTGAAGGTCAGATAGGAATTGAAGTGGAAGAAGGTGGAAGGTGGTTTTGTGGCCTGTGACAGAAAAGGATAGCGATGGTATAAAGGGACTCTGCTGTATAAATTGAGCTGACAAAGCCTGAAAGCTGTTTTATACTCCATTTCACTGATAAATCAGAATTTTGAGAACATAAGGGATGTGCATGCTGTGAAGTGTGATTAATCAAATCTATGTTTGTCTGCGGTTGTAGTTATCCTGAACAGTTCTCCCAAATCTTTTCTGGTTAGTTAAGAAAAATTGCATTTGACTGCAGTACATAAATGTCTGACACAGTAGGGGAAAGCAGTACATCTGATCTTGCTATGAAGAATTTCGATATGTGACTCAATCAGCATTTGGTAATAACTATATTTCCCCTAAGGTACGACATTTTGCAAATCAATTAAAAATAACAGCGTTTCATTTTATCTTAGAAATTTGAACACATAGGATCTTTTTTAACATTAAATGCCTTAATATATTTCTTTTTATAGTATTTAAAGTACTACATGTGATAATTTACAATGATTTACCCCCAAACCAGAGTTAGTGTGTGGTTGTACACGTACAACAACTTAGGTGCACAATTAAAATTTGAATTTTTGGATCCTGATTTTGCTTGTTGTTTTTAAACCTTGAATATAGAATTTCATTCAATCTGCATTAAAAAAAAAATCTAAATTTTTCTTTAAAATTGATATCTAACAGTGAAGATATTCAAATGTAGTCTGTCTATTCCTTGTCTTATTATATAGGGATCTTCTCCCTAAACTCTTTGAGGTCTGGGTATTGTTGTCAAGGTTTGTGGTTTCATTAATTTATAGCCAAGGAGTCTGCGCTGATTCCTATCCTTCCATCTTTTCTTTCTGGCTTCATGAGTAAATTGATATAGAAAAGAAGATATATTTGTATGAGAATCTATTTTCTACTTTCTTTACACTCAGTACACACATACATCGATATGAAATTAGTGTGATGATTAAATATTTATGTGCATAAAACATCACTTATACAAAAAAAATCTATAAAGTGCAAATTATACTTGAAAAACCTCTAAAAAATTAAATCAAGGGCCGAGTTTTTTAATATCTGCACTTTTCAGAATCTGAATACTGTATGCAGCTTCTGGACTCAGCTCATATGGAGGTTTGAACATCTGTGGCTCATCCATGTAAACAGATGGTGAGATCTATGATGTCCCAGGCACTTGTGGTGAAACGTGGTGTCTGGCAGAAACGTATTTGTACATCCACCCATTTTTGACCATTAAAATGTCTGGCCTTGTTCCAGCCTTTTTGTATATGAAATTTATAGAAGTGTGCAGCCCTTGATCTTCAGGAACATAGAGTCTTTTATTTGCCTCTGTTATTTCCATATGGACGCTTCCTATCAAGATATTTAATTACAAAGAGAGGGGAAGTTGTTAATCACTAACCTTTTTTTATAATAGATTCCCAGTTAGTGGATATAGCACAGCATGTGTGCATACAGCAAATGAAACAATTAGCTGAGACCAGATATCAATATGATTTGAATTTAATTAAAATTAAAAGTTATAGGAAAATGTACCTAATTTCCTGTTAATTGACATTGTGGGGAATTTTTATTTGAACACAAATCTCTCCTTTGAAAAAGCATCTGTTGCTCTGAATAACCTCTTAAGTTTATTTTGGATGATGACAGCTATTCCCATTGACAAAACAAAATCTGAAAATATAAATTGTGGTCATTTCAATAATTTCCGGAAGTCTTCTCACAGAAATAACACTAAGGCCCTTTATTCAAATATTCTGATTGAATTGATTTTTCATGTGCATAGCTGTAGGGATACTAATGTATAGGATAACCCATGGAAAGAGATACTCTGATGTTCCCAAAAACTGCAATACAGAATGATCAGCAGTCTAATAATTCTTCTGTGCAAAAGAAATAATGAAAGCTGGCTTTTAAAATCCGGGGAAAATGTAGCACTTGAAAATAGTTACATCACTGCAATGGGACAAATACAGCTCCTATTTTCAGATTTGAAGTGCAATAGAAAAATTCAGCAAAAGTAGAAAGGAAAAAAGGGTTGTTTAGCAACATTTATTGGCATACTTGGTAGGGTAGGAATTTAATAGGGTAAAAGATAGAAAATAATCCAGGAAATGTTTACTTTTGCAATGTGTTAGACTCAGAAATTCGAAGGTGATGTTTGTGGATAAAAGGCCTGATTTTTCTTACCCTATCTACTTTCTGAATGTTCTGATTCTATGAAGAATTGGTTACTTTTGGATATTATTTCCTCTAGCTTCAGCAACTGATAGTTAATTGTGTCTCTTAGTGAGTCTTATTGCAGCTAAGAGCTAATATCACCTTCAAACTCTGCCATTAACGTGTGATAAAATCATTCTAAGTACTTCCCAGTCCTGGCTAAGATTCTAAGCTTTTTAATATAATCCCTGGGTTTAGATACTCTTGAGCTATCTAAACTATGTTGAGCATTACTTTAAAAATTCCTCTCTTCATTGAGGATGCTTTTCAAACTTAAGAGGTTTTTATGGCTCATTGAAGTTTCTGCTTTCAGAGATACTAAGCAATAGAGCATGTCAGTTGTATTAGTGTTAGGATGGCCTGTTCTGGGAAAAAAACCCCTACTTACTCTCCCTAGAATTTGCTCTTTCATGGTCATGGTTTGCTGCAAATGGACCACTAAGAGTTGTAACTGTACTTTGCTGATAGAAAGCAAAGTCAGTTTTGTTCCTGTGATTTTTTTTTCTTTTTAAAACTGAGATCTGTGTGCAGGACTGCAAGTTTAGAATCCATAATAGTTCAGGTATGAATTTCGCTATGTTCTTAGGACCATGCGCTGACCCATGTTATGCACTCTGAGTCTCGTGGTCCTAAACCAGCTCAGACTTTATTTGTTTATTTCTCTCTCTCTGTTCCACTCTCCATACCTACCTGCCTTGTGAGAAGTATCAAAAATTATGTTGAAATTACACTTCTATGCAGAAAATTTCTTGCATGTTAAATTTGAGTAGTATGAAATCTGGTATGTCCAGTATGCTCTGGAGTCTGATGAGGGTATTTAAAAGTCAAACAACAGCCTAGGACAGTAAGAGCTGTCAAAGACAGTGAAAAATTGTCTGTTTTTCCTACTGGGAACAGGCCCCACCATGTCCTGCATTCCAGACCCTGCCAGCTGGCAAAGTACAGTGCCAGGAAACACGTTTGTAGTTCCTATAGTGGATCAGTGGTCCAGGGTTCAAACTTGTGCCCCAGCCACACTTTGTTTAGCTTTTGGGTGTTCAGGTCTGTCCAGTGCATTTACTTATCAAGCTGCCGTGTTGCCTTTTGTCTGGGTAACTTCTCAGCCTGCTTCCTACCCCAGCTGACCAGCTTCCTGGTCAGCTGCTCTTTCCTTGCTAGGAAAGGCATGTCCTCCCCAGCCAACAGCCCTCTAGCTGTCCAATGAAGGGCATGTCCATGAAGAAAACCACACAGGTAAGAGGAAATGCTCTCTCCAGAGCAGGATTTTTTAAAAATCACACACAGGAAACCACTGCATGCTTTGTACAAAATTTGTGTGTGAGGGCTTTGGGCACAGTCCATAGTTGCCTCTCTGTTTCAGTTGCCTTGCTCCACGTTTGCTCTGTGAGTTTTGTGCAAAAAGACTCAAGAAAACTGTGAGTTAGCACTGGATTGAGACTTTGGAGGGGAAGCTGTGTATGAACTTGCACATTGTTTATGCTTACAACATACAGAGATTGCAAAAAAGGAAACAATACAAAATATTTTAAAGTTTAAACAAGAAGTTAAGGTTCAGTTGATGATTTTCAGTAGATTTGACTTTTTAGGATTAGGTACGAATATACTTCCTTGCTGTTTCAGGTTAGCAATATATTTCAGACACTCACTAAAAGAGAAAAGTTTGAAAAATGCATCTCTTGGCCGCTTTTGTAACTTGCAGTATGTTTATATTAAGGCCTGCAGGTTTTTTTCTGTTCATCATAGATAACCCATGACAACTTAATGCCCAGGAATTTTTTCAGCACTTTGTATTTTCTTAGTCTGTCACTGATTTGGTTTATACCATTATATGTCTAACTATTCAATGTCACATATGTAGCTTGGTTTGGATATAGTTATTCTCTCATGTGGGTCATGTGGGAGAAAAAGAAATTATTCTGCTTCATTGAATTGTTTGATATGTGCATTAAATAAAAATTAAAAAATTTGGATTGATGATTGCTTAGGAGGTCTGAAATTATGTTGTTTGAGAGAGTTAATCCATGAACAGATAAGCTCTAAATATATAAATTCATGCACACAAACATACAACACAGAGGTATATGACTGTATGAGAAAAATCTGAACCCAAATCTGAACCCTACCATTGAAGAACCAAATCTTACAGGTACCAATTTATGTGCAAATTCTTGCTGACATACACTGAAAATGTTTCAAAGTAAGCTGTACTCCAGGATGATCAGATATTCACTAGTGACTGATTTTAAGGCCAACTCATTTGGAAGGCATACAATATAATTATGACAGAATGACAATTTATGGTAATTTATAGGTTTTCTTCTTCTTCTTCTTTTTTCCCTAGTCGATACTTAAACTCATTTTCTCATCATTCAGATTTCTAAGTCATCCACTGTCAAACAATAATTTTGGAATTAAATTATACTTTTACTAATAAAATTCAGCAAAAAAGCTTATATAAAACCATATAAATCATCAAATTTCAAATAATCTATTTCAGAAGTAGCATAATGCTAAAATAATTTGTAATATTAATCCATACTTGAAATTATCTTGATAATTCGAAATGTTTTAACAAAGACAGTTACATGACAAGATTTTATGTGGAACTAGATTTTAAGAAATATAAACCAGCGTCGGGCTGAGACATGTTGTGCAGCCAGTCCATGCTAATTTCAATTTAAATATTTGAAAGCAAAATGCAGGTAAAACAAAATTTTAGGACTCCTACTGTCAGTTGCTCTTGTGTAGAGGATTCATGAAGGGAAAAGAAAGCAGGTATGATCAGCAGTTTCATCTGCATTTACTGCCTTGGGAGAGTCCCATCTATGGACACTGGAATTCTGGGCTTATTTTCAGGTTTTCTGGTGTATTTTTTTCAGTCTGGAGAAGTCTCTGGGGAAAATTCTTTATTATTTAGGAATATTTGCAAGGTTCCTACATGCTATATTCCTACATGTTTACTTATGCAAATTTTCCTGCTGCTTTCTCCATATTAACTGAGCTCTTCAGCTAACCTGTATCCTAAAACCTTGAAGTACACATCTGTTAAGAGAAATTTCACCCCAAAGGAAGCCTGGCAAAATCCACCAACAACTGAAAATATGGTTGTATGAGAAAAAGAGTAAAGAACTTTTTATCTAAGAGGTGTAGCTGGAAGGTGCGTAGCATGAGCCTCATGTGGCTGTACCCCTAAGGATGACAAGGCATCAGTCTCTTCAGAGAGCAGGGGGGAAGGGGAGCCTCTGGTCCACCCCAAAGTCACAGTGGGGCTGGGAAAGAAGGCAGCAGCTTCCCTGTGAGGAACCACTGCTGCTGTGGCTGTGGCAGCATTTGCTGTCTTGCTGCCTTCTGTACTGGGAGGTGCTTCACATACTGACCCCTGAACCAGGACAGGCATGTGTTTGTTGTTGTCTGACAAAGCATATCTATGTACCAGCATAAGCCCAGCTTGAGATGCAGCTGACCATCTGGACACTGAATTTCTAAAGGATTCTTTCCAAATCAGGATTTGTATTACCTCGGCTCCATATTCATCTGGTTTTAATGCTGTTTCTTGGAAAATATGTTGCTGATACATACTGGGCATATCCCGTACAGCAGGACATTTTCACCCTCATGTTTTAAAGAGCAAATTGTAATTTTTAATCTAAATGTTTGCAGATTTTTTTTTAAGATGTTTTAGACAAACTCCAATAAAAACACGGTTGTGGACTGAAAATAATTTTTAAAAACTTTGCACAAGGTTTTCAGAGGAAATGAAAGTTTTAAATTGAAGTTTATGGGTTTAATTCCTCATAGCCTTTTTTTTTATATGTAAATGATTACATTATAGAAATTATCAAAATATTAAGTACCACTATTATGATACTTGTATTAGTTTTGTTTAAAAATCATTGAGAAAAATAAAAAATATTATTTTCTTTTTCCTACTTCACTAGTGGGTGAATGATGATAGGAAACTATAGATAGTTTGGCTAAATGAAGACAGATTTATGAAGACAGCTCCCTAGATCCAACTTTTCCTTTCCAAAGCAAAGTCAGGAATGAATCTTCCCATTGAAATAAATGTCAAAGCTATTGAAAGGTATAAAATGCACAGGGTCCTTTCAGGTCCTTAAGAAAATTTATGTATTGTTGAACAACTGACTAATGCTTAAGTTCCATGTGAAACCTAAAATCATACATTCTTCTTACCGTATTTTGTGCCTAACAATCTCCTGTTTGCTCTTAATTGCAATAGGGCAAATCACAGGGTAGTTGTGACTGGGGGCCCCTCTGGAGATCATTTAGCCCAAACCTTTTGCTTGCCTAGACTGGGTTAGCTAGATCCATGTCCAGTCAGGTAGCTCCCTTAACATTTCTGGACTTTAGTTTATTTTCTTTCTTTTTTTTTTTTTTTAATCAAGATACTTTTCCAAATTAAGTTCAGCATGTGAAAGTGCCTGTTGTAGTTTGTTTGCCTAGGCCAGACTTTCTTTAGTGGGAAAATAACTTCTTTCAGAAGTTTTTTCGCTTAAAAATATGTCCTTCTTTCACATCAGGAACACAAAAAGCTCTCAGACTATGGAAACAGGAAAGTTTGAACATTCTTTTAAAATAAAATTTGGAATGAGAGAATTGCCTGGAGGTTCACCCAGTTATCACAAACACAGAACTATGTCTACAAAATAATCAAGGTGATCTACAACAAATAACAGGGAATCTTGACTAAGGCAGCAAAAACTGGGGAAAACAGGAAAGAAAAAGAACCTGTATCCAAGTTTGTCCCCAAACAGCTTTTAGATTAAAGGTTATTTTCATTAAGGCATGTACTTGTGGGAGGAACAGACTTGCTATTTGTTGACAAAAAGATAAAAGCCCTTCAGGTCTTCATATGTATTTCTATAGTAAAAATACACATTGACAAACTGAGAAGAATGGAGCAGTAAATACTTGGATATTTACCTATGGTGGAGTGTAAGCACTGCCTATCCTAGTTTGCTCTTTACTTGCGTTCTTCCTGTACTGAATGTTTGTGTATTGCACAGATGTTGGCATTTCTAACTTTCAGGTTAATCTCAATGTACCTTTTGTCTAACTCTTTGTCAATGCAATGGAATGGGGATCTAGAGGTAGAAGCGCATGGGATAAATCTCTTGTACAGTAGCAGGTAATGTAAATAGAGTATTTTTATGTGTTTACATTAAAAGTTACAGACGTTTGGAATCTGCTATAGTGTAAAATAGAAAGTCAAACAAAAAGAATGAGCACCATGATCTTTCCAGACCTTCTTTGTCATGAAGAGAAACCAATAGTTGAGAAGAAGTCAATGTCCTTCAGTGATGTCTCATACCATCAGTCTCTTCTAAAGCTTATGAGTTAATCCATAAATATTTGGCACTGTCTGTGCCCCAGCTATGTTTTGCAAGACAGTTTTGCAGGATTTTTTCTTTTATGTTAGGCCACTTCTCTCACTGCCAAAGTGTCTCAGAGAGCTTGCTGTAGTGCTATCACAATAATAAGTAGGTAGGTAGGTAGGTAGGATTGTTTTTGTGCTTAGATGCATTTGGGCTGATGCTCCACTCAGTAGAATAGCATTCACAGTCTCTTGGGGCTATCTGTGCTCGTGAACAGCCACCCTTGCAGTATGCCTGCTGTCCCTTGCTGGTACTGGCTGTGGCAACAGAGCTGCTCTGCCCCCTGAGCCTCCTTGGCATCCCAACACGTCCTGCCGAAAGATGCAGATGCTTTGAACCTGTCTGATCTTTTCTGGCACCAGAAGCAAAATGCAAACAAAGCCCATGAGGGCAGTGGGAGATGGGAGGTAAGGGCCTCCCAGGGGTGTCTTTGAAGGTTGAAAAGTCACCAACCAGTCCTGAGGGCTTTCTCCACTGCTGTCTCCACTATCATTCCCCAGAGAGTCAGCATAGCTTGGGATACCACAGGGTATCTGCACAAGGGGTTTGGAAAAGCAGAAGAATAGGCCAGAGGTGCTACTGCTGCCCACAGTTTTGGGACTGCCAATGTTCTCCCCAAATACAGCACTCCCAGTTTAGGACCACAGGACCACACCCTTGCCTCGCGTGTGCCTTCCAGGGCTCTGGACTAAAAGCCACTGTGTTGGTTTCACGTGCTGGGGGGAGGGGTGGATTCGCCTCGGGGAGGGCTCCATGAGGCTGGGGAATGGGAGGGACTCTCCTGTCTCTGGGAGCTTCCCCTGTGAGCTGCTGGCACCAATCAGAGAGCGGATTTGGTGATGGACAGCTCGGGAAAACAATGAAAAGTTATTTCCCTTTCACAAATCACAGCGGAGCAAGTTTACTGTTCTCTCTTTTGGCTTCTGGCTCCCGGCTCCCGGGAGGTGCGGTGGTCCCTGGCTGGGGCTCCGGCCCAGCTCCGGGCTCGGCCTGGGGCCCGGCCCCGCACCCCGGCCCGGCTCTGCGGGGGGCCCAGCTCAGGACCCTGGCCCGGCTCTGCGGGGGGCCTGATTCGGCACCCTGGCCCGGCTCTGCGGGGGGCCTGGCCCGGCACCCTGGCCCGGCTCTGCCGGGGGCCTCGCTCGGCACCCCGGCCCGGCTCTGCGGGGGGCCTGGTTCGGGACCCCGGCCCGGCTCTGCGGGAGGCCCGGCTCGGGACCCTGGCTCTGGCTTGGTGGGGGGCCCGGCCCGGCCGCATGGTCCCGGCCCCCTCTCCCCGGCCGCATGGCTCCGGGCAGCCCCGCACAGCCCGGGCTTGACTCTCCACATGGCGTGGCCGAGCCGGGGATCGAGGAGCCACCAAAGGCTCTCCCTTCCCCCTCCCCTCCTCGTTCTGAGAAGAGAGGCCATAGAGGATGCACGTGGCTCAGAGTTTTTCCAGCAACAGACTGGCCTGGCTTCTTCACGATCTGGATACAATTTTAACTTCTTAATGCCTGGATAAGATTTTTGATCTCCTGAGCTCCCCTGAATGAGAAGGAATAAAGCATGGAGTCCACAGAAGTCAGCGGAATGAAGATAAAGTTCCTGATGGGAAGAGATTGAAAAGATGCAATTGATAAGTAGCTGAAAACTTTTTTTGTGGGGCTATGAGAGAATTGTGACTTCACTAAAATTCCTTTAAACTGTGAAATATACTTGGGGAGGTTTGGGATGCTTGAGAAGAAGACTTTTTGCCTCGGGGAAATTCAGCTCTCTTGTGGGACTGGAATATGAACAGAGATATTTGATAGAGAAGGAGATGAAGAGAATTTTGTTTTTTGCGCCAGCCTGGCTTTAAAAGTAGTACTCCATGTGTGCATCATAACCCATAACACGGCTCTGGAAGGGATGTGTAAATGGGAGGAAAATTCATGGTTCTGTAAGTCCCGGCTGGATGCAGACTGTGAAGATGAAGACACCCCCTAAGCCTAAATCAAAAACGGGACTTTTCTCTTTAGAGTGAACTGAAATGATTATTTGGGTGGATAACTGACTGAAGTGTTGTCTGTATGTTGTTGCTAAGGAATGTGGAAGGAAAGGGGAGGAGGGAGCAATCTAGGAATCTTATCCTGAATTTTTTTTGTGTTATTAATAAATTTCTTCTTGTACCCTTTTAAGTCTGCCTTGTCTCTGCTCCTAATCCTATCTCTAAAAGAAATTAAATATATTAAAATTGGCAAAATCCCAGTCACACCTTGACAGCCACAGTAAGAGCAGGGAGGGCAGTGCCATGGCAGACAATTCCCAGAGATGTCACAGGGCTCAGGCAAGGATAGCAGATACTACAAAGCTAGAAAAACCCTGTTTCAGAGGACCTTGTCCTCCTTTTGTGGCCAGGTGGGGATGATTTAACCTCAGGTCAGACTCCAAGGTGAGAGGCCAGTGACTGTGAACACAAGGGCCTGGCACTGGGCAGTGGGACCATGCAGGTGGGGAATCCTGCTGAATTCTTGGTGCAAAGAAGAGCCTTGACTCAGCTTCTTGGAGGGCTGTCATGTGGGAAGGACTCCACTGGGGAAGCCCCACAGAGCAGAAAAGGATTGAATCTGGAAGGGGTCTGTGGAGGTCACGCTGTGCAACCACTTTCTCAGGCAGGGCCTCCCTCCTAGAGCCAGTTACCCAGGACCATGAACAGAGCCTTTCCAAGAATGTGCAAGGAAGGAAACTGCAGATTCTCTGGGCAGCTCGTGCCTGTGCTTTGTCACCCATCTGCTATTCAGTGGCATCTGCATTTCAGTTCTTATCCCTTATACCTTCTCTTGTCACTGGTAACTGACCAATCCCTCATCTTCTCCCCCTATGTGGGTAGTCCATTCCTTTGAACTCAACCAGTCCATCATACTGACACTCTGGGGGAGTCTCTTGAGTATTCTCTTGCTTTCTTTTGTCAAATGCTTTCAAATTTCCTTTCAAAGATAATTAAAGTCTTTGTCAAGTCTCAAACAACAGTAAAGGAAATCATATTTGGAACCCATGACCTAATAAGATATTTGATAGGATTGGAGTAATGAAGTGAATTTGCTGAACAATGTGACTAGGATAACTTTATTAACAAGCAGTAATGTTTCAGGCTGTGGTTATAATTTGAATCATTAGTTCTTCCTCTTCTTTCATAACCCCTTCCAGCCCTACCCTTTAAATATTCAGGAAAGTATGTTTCTTTGACCTGTGCCAGCAGTAGGTCTCAAACTATATTTATTACATTCTTTGAAGGGTCACAACCTACAGGATGCAATAAAGAGCTGTGTAATATTGTGCTACAGTGCAACTCTTATGGCTTCCTGTGAGTCCTCTTGATGTGTGAAACTGTCTTAGCTGGTGTTTATTTAGCAGTAAAACACCTGTAGAAACAAAACCAGGACCTAGCAGAACTGAGAATTATGGAAGTGTTGGCCTTTGGATGACAGATTCCATCAAGACACAACTAAATTTTAAGTTTATATACAGAGTGTTCTTGTGAACTGATTCTCAGTATTATAGTTTTAAAAATACATAAATGTATCTTAAATATCTTCCGTTATAGGCAACAGTGTTGATGCTGGCTGAATTCTATTGGAGGTTTTTGCCATTTTATTCTTGTCAGTTTCAATAAAGGATGTGAGTCAGGATTTTTTCCTTCTCTCCAGGGTCCAGATAAGACTCCCTCTCACCACCTAAGGTTGATGCTTTGGGTAAAATAGATATGCCAGAGAGAAAAAAGAGCATATTTGCCTTTTTCTATTAGTGGGATATTTCTGAAAATTGAAGGAACTGTTCACTTGGGAGAATCTTGTTAGGGAAGAATGTTCTTGTTTTTTCAGATTACTTGGTGCTAATTACTACAACAAAAGTGACACTATTTGTAAGAAAATTTTATAGCATTTAAATGAGCAAAACTTAGGGCTCAGAGGGGATAGTAAATACCTCTTTTGAGAGTTCGTCCTCAAAATTGTAAAATGTAGGTTTTGCTGCTGAGCAAATAAAGGGTTCCAAGCCTTGCAGGCCCTGATAAATGCACTGATGGGTTGAATGGGATTATCTACTAAAGCAATGCACTGTGGTAGTCTGGGAATTCTAGACATTTATTCCTATGCATGATCACCTCTTTTCTTATGAAGTAGATGCTGAAGTGAAGAGCACTCAAGTGCTCTCAGGATTAATTATTTTTTCCACTGCCTTGTACTAAAATGCACTGAGAATGAAAAATGCTCAAATAAGTTGTTGATAGAATCATTCTTCTTTTCCCCTTCTTTACATAGAATAATTCTTATTTTCCCCTTCTCTACAAGAACTACCTATGTATTTAGACTTACACTTTGATAATATGTCCTTAGAAACAGCATGTCTGAAATACTTTTTTGGTAAATTTCCTGTTTTCATCCTGCAATCTGGCTTTGAAGGCAGCACCTGTACGACAGCCTGAAGAGAGGGGTGAAAGCCAGAAAAAGTGCACCAATGGATAGCTAATGCTGCAATATCAAAAATGTAACACATACATTTCAGTTGGAAATGTGGATATGTGGATTTCAAGGTGATTCTTCTGTTGTCTGACCACTGAATGGGGGTTTTGGGCTTCTACAAAACGTGGTGAAAATGACAGTAAGGCCAGGAAGGTGAGCAGTAGGCTCTTTCTGAGAGGAGAGTGAGATAGTGTGAGTACACACACATACAGGAATATATGTATAATGCATATTGTAAACGTTATAGATATAGGTGCAGGGCTTCTTCTGATGCTGTCCTTATAGGCTGTGTACAAGTAATTGTGGTAAACAGCCAAAAGTGAGAAATCAATGTAGTGCTGCAGAGAGATCCATGAGGATATGTCAGTCCAAATGGTCTGAATAAATCTTGCAAAAGCAATGTAAAACTACTAGTAGAAAATATACAAAGCAGTATATTTGAACTGTGTGAGAGCATTTGAGAAGATGAAAGATACAGTACAAAGAAACAGGGATTTTTAGCCTGTAGCTGATTACATGGAGAAAACTTCCAGAGAACAAAGTGTCAGCAAGAAACTGAGTATGCCTTTCCAAGATGCAGAAAGGACCCTGAAAATGCAATTCAGACATCAAGCAGCATGCACAAATGTAATGAAGCTGAGAGGCAATAACTCTTTTAAATATGCCTTTAAAAAAAAACCCAACTTTTTTTTTGTTTTTTGTTTTTTGTTTTTTTTACTTTTGGTATGAGAAAATTAAAGGAAGCAGGGAGTGAAAACAAAAATTGGCTCAAATTAATTGCAAGGTAGAAATCAAATATGACTCATAAGCTAGTAAAGATGACTCAGTTGCCAGTCTCAACACTTTCAAAGAAAGGGTGACATTTGCACTAAAACATAGCTGTGGATTTTGTTAATTAAAATGAGAATAAGGATGCTTGAGCAGTGGGAACTTGCAACTTAGTGTTTACAGCCTGTGTTCCCTGACTTTGCATTTCTTAGTTTAGCTATGCCTCATCCAGGAAATTTTATTATGAGTGGGCAAGCCTGCCAAGATGGTGCCATTTAGGGTTAAACAAGTGAGCCTAGTGTATAAAGCTGCTCAAGTACATTAATGTTTCATGCTGATTTATTTTCTTAATGGGGCAAGTTTTCTAAACTTGGCTTTAGCTAAGTACTGAAGGATGATTTCAGATGTCTAAACATGGGGACCCACACAAGAAAATTTCAGGCCATCTTTTGTACACTTCAGGGTATCTGAAGATTAAAACTACAAAGGGAATTTATGCTCCTGTTTCCTTTGAAAAATTTATTAGTTGTGTATTTACACAAGTAAGTGCCTAGATATATTTTAAATGTGTTTTTATTATGGCAGTCATTATGTATGTTGGGAAAAGATGTGCAAGAAGCTAAATAGGAAAAGTGCCCTTAAATTGAAGGTATTTCTCTTCCTGACAGTTCAAAGTTTTTGTTATGCCATCTTTCACAGAAAAATCCCTGAAATTTATTAATAATTCATCTTCAAGTGTGTCTGACTTAGCTAGCATTGCTCACTGACTTTTTAATATATCAGACATGAATAAGAATAGTTCAAGTAAACTTGACATTCTGCAGAGAAAATTTGAAAATATTTATTTACTTTCATGTGCTACCCTTCACACACATTACCATATGTTAAAATGGAATGCAAATAACAATAAAAAATGATTTATAACAGGAGGCTAGCAAAATTACACCCGATCCTCTGTTTTTTCCTCAAAGTAAGTTAAAATTGGTACTTTTCAGAGAATATGCTCTGGCTATTTATGGCAAACTATGACAAATCTCAGAAATTGAGAAGCATATCTTCCAGCCCATAGAGCATAACCTTGTATTTCAATAGAAAATTAAAAATTAAACCACTCTTTAGAGTAAAAATTTAATTAAATATTGTATCTTTCTAAATTGAAGAATTTTACAATAAATTACATAATCAGCTAAAATAAGATTGTTCTTTTATAAGGTTTGCTTCATTTAAGGTTGTTTTATGATTTGAAACCTAATTTTAAAATTAATCTTCTTTAGGTGTCCTGTCCCTATACATATTTTATTAGTCCTAAGTTAACAAGCCAAATTGAGGCACATAAGAATTAAATTATTTCTCTGAGTTAAGGAAAAAACCTTTCATTTCTATAATTATCATCAATTGTTTATTTCAAGCCTTTTGAGACTGTCCAGTAAAAGCGTTTGGGCCCCCCTTTATTTTTATATGGGCATCTGAGGCCAGTACTTGGGAAAATAATCAAGAACACCATATGGAATTAGAGCTCAGAATTACTTCTTCCCTTTCCTCCATAGCAATAGTAAAGGTCCTCAATTTGTCCTAGGTATAGTAGGGCATGAGACTGGTATTGCACCCAGAATGTTCCCTACTGCTCTATGGGAGACATGGGGTTAAGGTGGAGGAAAAGTGATTGTCTGCATTGAAACTCTCTGACAAAAACTTAATGCTCACAGGGGGACCACAGTATTTAATTGAAGGAAATAAGAACAAAACCTTTTGGTGCAATGTAGAAAAGAAGAAATATGCATATCTAAACTTGGATATTAAGAAGTTTATTCTCTTATGTCTCTATTGCTTGTGTCAGTAGAGTCCTTTATTTACTGTAAAATGGGGTAGAAACAGATTTTAGATGTTTCATCAGTCAGATATTATCTGATGTTTATTTACTTTTTCTTCTTCTCCTAGGAGGAGTTAGGATCCTTATTATTTAAGACATGTCATAATTAGGGATTTTGTACTTTCCTGCCTGGAAAATCCTGTGCAGACTGTATATGGCATTTTCAGGCATCTGATAAGAATCAAGGAGATGCAGAGCAGAGGACTGCTTTATTTAGAAATCTATGTAAAAGGAAATGCTCTAAGAAAATTGCTTAGTTGGAACAAACGTTAGCTCATTTTAAAAAAGCACAAACCTTGATAATATATGTGTGTTCACAAAGGCATTGAAACATCATTTTAAATTATGGTCTCTCACATTGCCCATTTAAGAGCTTGCATAAACTCATTTTTTTATTTTTTATTTTATTTAAACAGCATCTTCTCAGAAGCTAATGTTTAGTAGTAACCCTTGAAAGTATCTAAGTCACTATGAACATGTTTGTTATTCGTATAACACCACCTAGTTTTGGTGGATAAAAAAAAGATTCTGTTTTGGATGATACATGTGAAATGGTGTTCCCTAGATGTATAGGAATGTAATAGTGAAAGTTCCTGCTTTAATGTGGTTGTGGTTTTGAGAGGTATCTGGCTTTCAGGTCCAGAGTTCTCTTGGTCTGGAGTGGCCTAGAGTTCTGCAGTCAAAGCTGCAGATATTGAATTTGGTTTTCTAAAAGGGCTATAAAAAAGGCTTTTTGCTGTCCTTCTCAATGCAGAATTGCAGTTTCATTTTGTAACAGTCACTTTCTGAGCCTTTTGCTCCACCAGTTGCTGGGTAAATTTTGCCTGGATCTGTACTGTTTGACCCTGTTGCATGAGCTGATATTAGCTCTTGTCCCATTAGTCAGAGTTCAGCAGAGATGCAGACCATTTCTCAGAACATCATTGTCTGTCTCTCAGAAAGGTTATGAGTTTCATGAAGCTGGTCATGACATTCTTCCATCCACCCCCTCAGGATCTACAGGGTAGTAAGGAGCTGCAAAGTTTGACAAACTAGATAAATATATGTCTTAAAGCAAAGCAGTATTCAACTTCCTCCTTCCCCCTCACTGTGCAGTTCTGGGAGTACAGCATTCCCATTGCTATATTCCCACACTTCGATGGTCAGTATCATCCTGACCTGCAGTCCTCTCTTCTGAGGATTTGTTTCTACTGTTTATTTCTTTTCTGGGTAAAAACATCAGCTGATGCCTTACTTCAGAACAGACAAGAAGGGCAGTTTCCTTTCTTTTCTGTGTGATGACAGCAGACCCATGATGGACATGGAAAGCAAGCTATAGCTCTCCAAAGTTTAATTATGTGCTTAATGTGTTCCATTACAGAAATGTGCTCCATATGTTCCATCCTAGCAGGAGAGGAGCTGACCCCTTTGAGAGCCCCTGAAACACTGGAGCACATTAACATGTCCCTGTTGGCGAGCGTCAGGTGAATTTTACTAACTTCTTCAAGGCTCTCTTCTTCAAGCATGTGCAGCAGCTACCTGTTGTCAAAGGTGCTGGCACAGCCTCAATCTTAGGACAGCACTGACCATCTTTATTGCCTTGTGGTGCTCAGATGCCCATCATTCTTCAAATCTGATGTAGGAAGAAAAGCAGGCATCTAGCTGCCCAGAGTTGAAAAAGCATTCAGAAAAAAAGGCTGTGTAATCAAACCAGAAGAGTTTACGAGAGTCCATAAGCAATAAGTAGCACAATACTGCAATCTGCTTGGCTGTAAGTATTAAACATCACCCAAACCTTCCAGTAATTTAAAAATGTATGCCTTGTTTCTCTCCCACTCTGCATTAGCATTCTTTTTTGTCCTTTTGAAAACAGATTAAAGGAATCAAATAGCAATGTTTTTCCCGGTGTATTTGTAAAGCAAATGCCCTCTTCTGCAGAAAGTACAAATGGAATAGGCAGTAGTTTGTGTATAGATGTCCAGTGTGGCTCTGTTTTTTGCTGCTGGAATCAGTGCAGTTATTACTAAGGCTGTTTGGAGTATTGCTTTGTAGCAATGTACCCAAGCTCAGTTTGACTGTAGGATGTGAGCAGCACAAGTAATCATTTCCTGGCAATTTCTGGTCACAGTTATCTTTGAATATTCAAGAGACTTGGCTCCAAGGGTTTTTTTGCAAGTTCTCTTTTTTCCACCAAGGTTTTTCCAGGTGGCTTTTTTCCTTATTGTTTTGGCTCCTTCTTGGTACTAGCTTCCTTTGGTTTTGCTGGGAATTAAAGCTCCTGCTTACCAAGAATTGCGTGCATCTATTGCTTCCTGATTTTCTTACGGTTTTCACCTTTAAAAGATATTTTTGTTAGCTGGATACTTTATTTTATGTTTGACATGCCTCTTTTCTTTCTATCAGCAAAATAAGGAAGGATGGATTTCACCAAGATTTAACTTACATTTTATTTTAGGCGAAGACTCTCTGTGCACTAAAAGTCTTTCTCTCTCAGTCACTAAATTTCCTTATTTGGAGTAGGTATGCATAGGCTAGCATCCTTGTCTCTTAAATTCCAGGAATGTTTCTGGCAAAACAGAGTCTTGAAAACAAATACCTAGAAATTACTCTGAACTCTTACATTAAATCACACTTGTTTTTATAGACTCAGTTCACATATTCCCATGATTTTTGCATGTTTTACTACTGGAGAAGTTAAATTCAAGCATTATTTTCCAGAAAACTTAAATATCACAAAGAGAAATGTAAGCTAAATTAAAACAACATGTATATGGATAAGCGAATGGTACAGCATTTTGCTTCAGTAATTCATGTGAGATATAGTTCTTCCATGAATTCTGAAGCTAGATTTACTTTACTGTCTCCAGTCTGACCTGTGGCCACCCCTATGTAGCCCTGAATGTGATGAGCAGCACGTACTTAGGATCCTCCTTTTAATATATGCCATGGCTTGATAAACCAACATTAGATGTCTGTTTCTTTCTGCATCCTCTGGAAAGCAGGGGGGGCATCCTTAGTGCTTGGAGTATTGGTATTGGGCATAATATTTGCAGCTTCCCTCAATGGTGTATTTTGGCACAATAAAGACTTGAACTATGTGGTTAAAAACTGCTTGGTTTTTATCTTCAAATCCACAGTTAGAAAAAGGTCATGTCTGTCACCAAATCTAATGAAAACAATGTGTTTCAGTGTTCTCAGTGAAACAAACTCTGGAAACTCCTTTCAGGTGACATGAGATGTTTTGTTTCCATTTTAATGATAATTTTATGTTCTCTAAAACTATAAAAATATGAGTTCTGTTGAATGGCAGATAAAAATGTTCCTTTTTTAAAAAGGTCAAAGCAATTCTTCAGCTATATCAAAATGTATTTTAGCTCTGAAAATGCCTTCCTGAAGCAGATTTACTTTGAAATGAATAAATTTCAACCTAGTCATTTTTCCTTGATGAAATACCTACTTGAAAAAATTTTAACTAGTTTAGTTAGTACCTAGAGAAATGTCCCAGTAATAGGGCATACTTCTAAGGCCTCTGGATGGAAGATTTTTTCATAACCGCATTTGCCTCAGGTTTGCACTCCTGTTTTTTTCAGTGATGAGAATAAAAATGTATTTTTTCCTTCAGGTTTGTTTTTTGATAGAGTTGTGTGATGTGCTGCCAATAGTTTCACCTAGTCTGGACTAAGTCTTACAAGGACCCTGGGTGGGACACCCTCTGTGCAGAGAACCAAACATCTGTGTCAGACAGACAAGCACAACCACAGGCCACAATGGGTAACCAAGAAATTTTCTGTACAGCAGCAAACACAGTCTGAAGTTTAGAAATTAGATTGGCAGCAATCTTAGAGCATTTTGATGAAGAGCAGGAGAAAGTAGAGAATGGCTGTTAAGCCTGGTTCCAGATGCCTGGTTTCCAAAGGAAAAGATTTAGCTACACGCACAAAAGAAAAGGTGGAGTTAATTTGTAATTGGTAAGAGAGTTTTGTAGTGAAATTCATCTTCAGATGAAGATTTGAGATGCATTCTAAAGAAGCAAGGAAACTGAGGCACGACAGTATCCAGTTTGGAAAAGTATGTTGATTCTTGATATTGAAGTCTCTTATTGAAAGTATGCAACAGGAAATGCAGGGGGAAAATTAATAAATAGTGAATAAATACATATAGAACTGAGAATAGATCTACCATGCGAGAAGATTCTGAAAGAAAAATAAAACCTTTAGACACAATGTTTTATAGTAGTTGTCACATTTAAAAATTCCAGAGGAAAATTAGCAATGTTTCTTTCCAGAAAAAAATTACACAAAATTAGCATAATATTGCTAAGCTGGACTGTCAGGCCTATGGGTCTCTCACTCCCTTATTTTCAAGTGATTGACTCTAATTCTTTTGATAACTGGACTATATCTAGCAGATGATTCAATTTGCCATAGTGTAATGGTAGAAGCAATAACTGTCTCTATAAATATTTTTTATATTTAATTGAAATTGGAAATGATGGACATGGCTCTTTAGAATTTTAAATTGGTAGTTTTAAAATGTAGCTGCAGATGTAAACTTAAATGTCTGGTTTAAAATTGCTTCATTAAAGAACTGTAAGGAACATGTAGAGAAATGGCAGATGAAATTAATGCATATGAACAATCACCCACACGCGTAATGATTCCCTACTTTAATTTCACTTTTCTGTGTGCTGATGAGGTAGTTACTTTGTTTTGATCTTTGAAAGCTCATTAAGAACACTCATTAAGCCTCAGAATACTCAGTGAAGTATAGCTTCTGCTGTTACATGCAGGGTACAGTTCAATAACCTTTTCAGATTATAACAATTTAGAGGTAATCAGGAATAGTACCCCAGAGACTGAGTTGCCGAAACATGATATAGATAAAAACAAACATAGAGATGTCAGGCTGATGTGTTGTCTAGACTGGGACCACTATCATATTTTAAGATGCTCAAAGTTAAACTTTGTCACAAATAGATTGGAAACCAAATGAAAAGTACTACCACTTCAGCTGTACTTGTGCAGATTGGTTATTTTAATATCCTTCTTCCTGCTCCTTCTTTCTTGTTCACTTGAATTCCTTTACACATTTATTCTTCGTTAAGTTCTAAATTTTATCTGTGTTGTCATCTGTCCCCTCCTGCTCTCCAGGGAGGAAATCTTTTAGGCCCTTTTCTAATCTCTGCCCAAACTTCCTGAAGTTTTAGCAATGTTTGCCACATCACTGCTGCCAGCACCCTCAGATCCTTCCTATGAGACTTTGGATTTGTTGCTTTTGGATTGAAACAGCATAAAATATTGCATTTCAATGTATGACAGCTCATAGAGCACTTAAAAAACAACAAGAGTGGGAGTGCACAAGCAAGCTTCAGTTCTGCTGAGGGGAGAAGCTCATACAACATCCTGTAAGGTCAATTTCTTGTTCCTGTGTTAAGGAGAATGATGCTCATCCCTAAATAAAGAATGTAGAACTTTACATAAATTATTAGCTGAGAATTATCATCTGCAACTTTTCTTACACACAATGGACCCTTTTCTATTGGTTCAGTCTTCTGTCTCAGTCTGTTGCCATCAGTTGCTCATGAGGCATAAGTTCCTGCCCCATGGTGCTCACTCTGCTGTGGCAATTTTCTTCATTTCATAGGTTTCGTGATTTTTGGCTCATTCTGCAATTTAGATGGTTCCTGTCTCTGCCGCCCTTTCTCCTCACTGCTCCCTCCCTTCTCTAAATGTGCTCAACAGCTGTTTGCTTTCTCTGTTGCACATTTGATTCTCTGACTCATGTATCAATAAAGAAGCCTGCCACAGATCAGGAAAGCTGAGATGTCTTTCAAAATGATTGCTTTTAATAGTCTGCTTGCTTCGTTACACCTGTGTCACCTGGAGGGTGTGACAAGTAAACTTCTGAAGGTTTGGGCAGTGCAGTGACTCGATGAGGAAGTCAGGAAGCAAAAGCACTGTGACTTTTGTCTGCTGTAGCCTAGGGAGACTCAGAGGGAGATTGTTCGGTTGTGTCCGTGGGCTGGGCAAGGAAGAAGGAAGTCCCCTCCTCTGTTAGCAATCCTGTGTTGTCAGAGCAGGGAATTGAGTGAAATGGAGGCTTTAAACAGGGACATGGCTGAGTCTCACTGTCAGCTGAGCACATGGTTTACCGAGTCTTCTAGCTAAACTATGAGGAGTCTCTCTTTTTGGCAATATTGAACAGAAGCCTAAAATATCTGCTGAAGTTTTATCTCTGATTTAGCCTTTCAAAACAGCTATTCTGTTAATCTGGGGCAGGTATATCTCACAGAATTGTTACCGGGGCTCTATTTCTTCTTTGAGGCAGCAACACTTAGAGCCTAAGGGCAAATGAATCACCTAAGGAAGAAGGAGCTGTGGCAGAGCCGTGCTTGAGCAGGAAGAGATCATCACAGGACATCTCTATCTGATGTAGATAGACTCTTCTTAACCTTAACCAGAAGACCTGCCAGACTAGTGGCATGATGCTACAAGAATTATCGTAAGTATTATTAGGCACTACCCAAGGGCAGTGAATAAAAGGTTCATATATAGTTGTGAATCAATGAATTAGAAAAAGAAAATGTTTTGCTATCTTTTCAAGCATAATATTATTATTTTATCACTGCTAATTACTTTTTCAATTTGGAATAATAAGTAATTAATTTAAAAATAATTATATTCAACCTCAGCTGTAATGAAATTAACTTTTCTTAATTGCCAAAAGAAATAAAATTTTGGTAGTCAGAATGGCTTTTGAGGAGAATGAGAGATCATCAAAGTAAATTAAATAGGAGTGCATTTGGGAAAATGAAGGCTTTTCACCATAGAGATAATTTCAATATTCAGTATGTTTATTGTTTGAGGATATTCTGTTTCACCTTCAGAATAGTCTAAGTCTTTAATATCAAATCAATTCCATATTAAACCAGGTTTTCCTGGATGTTTGAGTTACTGTGCTATTAAATTACGTCTTTACGTGACCTCTACCTTGAGATGACTGTTCCTTAATTTAGCATGTCAGTGATTATGTCGCACCAGAGAAGGCCATTTAGAAGAGAAGTCTGATTCGCCCCAGATGGGCTAATCTAGAGAAATAAAGTATAACTCCAGCAAGCAATTCAGATACTGGAATCTTGTTGAGATATCAGTGGAGACAAAGGTCAAAGGCGCATCTTTCCATGTATCATAGGATCACAAAATGTTTTGGGTTGGAAGAGAACTTAAGATCAGCTAGCTCTAAAACCCCTGCCATGGACTGGGAACCTTTCATGAGACCAGTTTACTTAGACCCCATTCAGCCCAGCTGTGAACATCTCTAGGGATAGTGAGTATCCTGCCTTTCCAGACAGCCTGTTCCAGTACCTCAACACACTTACAGCTGAAAAATTCTTCTTCTTCTTCCCATCTCCCCTGCCCGTCCCTCCCAAAGAGTTCATATCTTTCCAGTCCAACATGAGTTTGTGATGCCAATAAGATCAGAGCCCTGCAGGCAGGTGCAAGTATCTAGTTCCTCCTGGTAATTCCCCAAGCTGAGTGTGTTATGACTTTCTGTCTGGAGTGTCTGAAATTCCTTGGTGCTGTGCCTCAGGTGTTTACCTCTGGACCTGCATAACCTCTCCAGACTCTAGGCACCTCTTGCTGGCTCACTGGTATGAGTGGATGGCCATGCCATCCCATGCCTTATCACTGTTAAACCTGATGATTTCCCCCTCTCCCATCATATCTCATTTAAAGATCTAGAAACAAGTCTTGGTCAAAGATGATTTTTCCCTTTTGAGAGAGGTGAGTCCTCTTTGAATTCAGCAAGTCTGGTGCCGTGTAGGCCATCCCATTATCAAAGGACACCAAATTCTGGCAGTTACACTGGTCACAGGGTCATTTGTTAGTAGTCTGAGTCCACATCTTTTCTGTCTATGTCATCACCAGGACCTGGAAAAACAGAAATAAGAATAACCCGAGGGTCTGATACTCAGAAACTGTCCCAGTGCCTTGAAGTCTCTTTTGATCACCTTTGGACTATGTCTTGCATTTTTGTGGCTGTATGGAGGCATTTTGTGGCATATGGAGGACCAGCAATGGGTAATTGCTGGAAAAAGGAAAAGGAAAATTCCTGAAATCTGAATGTTAGTTTCCCATCTCAGTTTTGGTGTAAGAGCATCTGAGAGGGATGCAGAACTGAAACAAGCACATAAGATAATGTTTCTCCATAATGCTCTTCTAGCTTTCAAAGCACTCCAAGGTGTCCCTATGCTGAAATAGAATTTGGTAGAATTTCCTGAATCAGATATGTTTTTGGTTTAGGTCAGAATCATACAGATCAATTTTTCATGTAAAAACATGTCTGTTACAAGCTTTGTCTTCCCCACCTCCTTCTACAAGCAGATCTTCCACTGGCAATGAGTGAGAAATTCAATTTAATATTGGACTGTTTTAAAATAAATGTTTTTCCTTTTTCCAGTTCTTCCAGAATATGCTATGTTTGTTCAAATCAACCAGAACTCAATAAACTAAATGCCTATTTTTAGCATTTTTTGTCCTTTTAAAATTGAATTTTATCCTGTGTGGAAATAAGATCTCCAGTAAAGAAAATCTTAGTTATCTACTATCCTGCTCTTGAAAACACTCCCAAAAAAGAGAGAGTAGCGATTTTTCAGTAATGAATTCTGAGTTTCAAATAATAAATCAATAATCCTTGAGCAAGATTGAAGTAATTTTGTTCCTTGTTATGCTGGTTTGTCACAACTTGTTAGGAGGATTTATTTCCCTTTGGGACCATGACACTGCTGCCATGACAACAGTAATTCACAAAGCCAGATTCATCCTGTGATATGTAAAATTGTGGAAACTGTCTAGGATGTTGCTAAGTATTATATATTTTCTTTTCTTTTGTTAGTAATTTAACTTGGTGGGTGGATAATAACATCACCAAGTTTGGAAGCTTTCAGATGCCTATTTGCCTATTTAATTCTATATGGAAACTTTCTTGCAGAAAGTTCCAAATCTAACACAAAACCTGTTTTGCACGTGATAAGCCTTCAGTAAAATGCAACAGCATTAGCAGAGGTACAGGTAATTCAACCAGATAGGTTTATGTGTGTGATCTTCACAGCTGTTTTTTTTGTGACTCCAGGTCATTTTCTATTACACTTTGGGCAGAAAGGGAATGTTAGCACAATTTATTCACTATCATCTTCTTGTTCTCAGACTATATGACAAATAGAGTCTATTTCTTAGGCATTACAAGGGGCTTTCAGCAGTAGAAAAGTCTGTTTTGAGCTCAGGAAGCATTAAAACAGTTCTCATCCAAGTTTTCTTTCTGTAGGAGAAATACTGCTATTTCCAATGCAAGCCTGATATCAGCTTGATAAGTAATAGTGATTTTATCAAGCCCTTGCCATTGCATCTCTAATTTATCAAACCAGAATTAGCATGATTTCCTTGCATTTCATCTGTTCTCATTTTCCACTCAATGATTTTTTTTCCCAAAAAGTGTTAAGTGACACTTGACAGTGCTGGCACTGTTTCCTGAGTCATTTAAAAAGTGAAACAAAGGAAAAAAAAATCCCTTCCCATTTCCAAAGTATTTTATAAGGATTAATTTCACCTTCTAGTGCCTTATGCAGGATTGACAAGTGAAAGCAGGGTAGTCCCCAGTTTTCTGCTCTCCAGTTTGCACATACTGCCTGACACAGTGATATGGAGAACTTTTAACTCTCTCTTTCCAGTACTCTGTGTCAGGCTGTTTGGGTTCTGAGCAGGTGGCCATGTGTAGGTTTGGGAGTGGTTAATGGGGCTGGTGGTTACTGAGCATTGGTTCTTCCGTACTGATCAGAGAAAAGACTGAGCTGAATGATATTTTTTCAGCAAGGTCGGATGGCCCATGTGCTGTCAGTTAGACCATGTTCAAACTAAAACAGTGTTTCTTGCAGCTCTGCTCAAAAGCTCCCAGTGGCACCTTGACAGGCTGCTATTAGGTCTGCAAGCTCCCTGTTTGGAGTTTTAAACTCCCTCAGGTTTTGCATCAACCTCATAGCTATGAAATCCACATTGCCCACTTACCCCTTGCCCTCTATGAGTGAATCTGTTGCATCTCTTCCTGAAGTGGGACCAGTGGCAGTGAGCATTGTGCTGTTCCTGAAGTATGAGGATAGGCCATCCCACTGAGATTGTTCTCGTTTGTGTTTTTCAGGAACAGAAGAGTGTTAAACAAAGTAAGGACTTTGCACTGAAGTAGAGTGATTTATTTAAAATATTTTAGAATAATTTTAGACCAGATAAGTCAATGATATATATGTCTGCCATTTCTTATATCTATTTCGTTCAAATTTCTGTGTGCCCTTTGGGCTTTGAATCAGGATCCTTTCAAATTTTCAGGTCTCTCATGGTGTGTGGAACATTCCTAAAACATAACATTCTTCTTTGATCTCCTCAGTCTCTGGAATTTCCTTTCCCCCCACCTCCATTTTCCTGGGTTCATTTTTTCTTTTTTTGTGAATAGACTTCAGTCCCTACAAGGAAATTCTACTGCACTCCTCCTTCTGTCACTCTCTGTCCTTAGAGGCAAGACAGAACAAACTTGCTTTCATAGATCACAGGTTTTTGAATTTTCTATTTTGGCCAACCCAGGAGCCATTAGGAATGAGTATCCCAAGTCTCCCTCTTATACAAATTTTGCAGTCTTTGCTATCTAATCTTAGATAGCAAAATTGTGTATATCTTGTGATTGATATTCAGTATTGCAATAACTTCTTTAAATCAACCAGAATTAATACACTTTAGTGAGATAAATTTCACAATCATTCTGAAGGTGCTATAAAAATCAAAAGAAAAGACATTGGATTTCATATCCATGCTTTGAACATATCATTATTTCAATTTTCTGTTTAATATTTACTGCTTCCTTACTTCTAAGTATTTTGCTCTGTGTGGGGTCAGGCTAACTGTAAATTAATATGGCATCTTCCATAATGCAGGGCAAGAAGGACTCTAAGTAAGATGTGCCCTGGGCACAAATCTGTGGCTATTTACTGTGGATGTCTTTGGAAAAAGACAGATCTCTCAAATCTGAGCTGCAATTTTAAATTATTTTTTTAACTGTTAGAAACTTGTTTATCACTTCAACCTCTCACCCATTTTCTTGGATACCTGTTGCTGCTTTCTTAAATTTGGTTTTGATCTAACCTCTGTGAAACCTGCCTGTGGATAGCAGAGCAATCAATCTTCCCCCTCATCCTTTATAAAGCTGGTACAACAGTGGCAGCAGCGAAGACTAGTGTTGAGATTCGCATACTGAAAAGGAAAAAGTGGGACTTGTTGTTGAGAGTATAATTAATATGAAATAAAAACTCCCAACTCCCTTATATTGTGTGCTTATATGACAGTGTCTTCTCTTGCTTTTTCTTATAACGTTCCTTTTTTCTTTTTCCAAGGGAAGAGAAAAAAGTGCTTGCATTTCATTTGAATAAAAATTACTTTGTTACATTAGAAACATTGGGAATAGTCCCATTTCCCAATCAATTCTAGGCGTAGCTTTATTCTTTGCTTGTTTGATTACCATGATGACTTGGGATAGGACATTTTTTTCTCAAATTCTTTACCTACAATTTCTGCTGTATGCACAAGCTATTTTCTGGCACTTTTGAATGGCTCTGTGAGGTGAGACTCTTGAAAGGAAGCTGAGTTTACGACTATGGAGGCAGTGAGTATTTAAGACTATGGTTTACTGTAACACATATAGTAATACAACAGTCTCCACTCATTTGCATCTCTTCTAGTGAATCCTATTCAAATTCATTAATTTGCATTCAACAGGGAATATTGAGCATTGCCACTACTTAATACATGATGTTGCCTTGCCTGACCTCCATTGCTATATTAGTTGACTTTCAGGTAATTTTTTTTTGACTGCAGTATCATCTGACTGTTGTCTTCATATTATTAACATGTAAAGACAGAGACCTGCTGGTTTTTTTATTGTTGTTTGTTTTTTTGTTTGTTGTTTTTTTTAAAAACTTTGTAAAAGAAGCAATTATTGTAAGAATTGTCATTGATGGAAGAGAAAGTCAATAAAAATCAATCAAGAATATATATATAAAAGAGTTTTCCAAAGGTATTCTAGAGACAAAAGTAATTTTAAAATCTGTATCTACTTCCTTTCTTCCTACCTCCTGGACATAACACTGTAATGATTTTCTAGGAAGGTGGAGAGAATATTTGTAAAACTCATGAAGAATATGAGGTAATAAAAATTTCACTCACACATTTTTGCTGGATTATTTATGAATCCTATGCGCTAGACACAAGTGCTTGAACTGAAATTAACATTCAACTTGTACAGGTTAGGATTAAGACCTTTGCCCACTGAAGTACCATTTGGGTTGAGTATCAAAATCCTGTGCTCATTATTTGAATATTAAATACCTGCAGCTTGATATCACAACACAGGCTTTTAGAGAAATTACTGCTCAGCTCAGTGCAAATAAGGATAAAAGTTGGTGATATTTCTTCCCAAAGTAATGTTCTCTTGTGGTAAAACTTTGTAATGGGAGGTCAGAAAGACACTTCAGAATACAGCTTCATTAGAGACCTGAAACTTAAAGAATTTTATTTAAAAGTTGCAGACTTCATCCACTAAGAATGTTGAATTAGAGGAGTCAAATATTGTTCAGGTTAATTTGTTTTAAAAATACAGAAGAAATCATAGAACAGTGTAGCTGTATAGCTGTACCAATTCCACTGGATGATGTGCCATGGCTTTGATATATACATTCAGAAAATGTGCAGAATGCTGTTTACTTTTGAATTTAGCTTGTTAAGGACTGCATTTTTATCCTTATATCTTGTTTTCATTCAGTCAACCAAGATATATTTCTAGGTAAAATCACTGTGATGTCTGAAATGTACCATGAAATATGTCAACATGTACATTAGTGGATTTTTGCATTTTTCATGAATAGTCTTTAGCTGCTGAGAACTTTTATCACTTAAGATGTCATAAAGGCTGTAAGTCAGCTATTTTGAATCAGAGCAGAGAAACTGCAATTCCAAGTACATCCAATTGCCTGTTTCTGGGAATTTCTAAAAAACCTATTTATTTATTTATTTATTATTTATTATTTTTTATTTTATTTTATTTTATTACAAGGTAAAGCTATTCTGATACTTTTCTAAAATTGGATTGTCTTTTAAATGTAAAAACTGCTGCAAATTTTTACTGGAAAGACAGATTTATTAATCTTTAGTTATTTTCTAAAAAATTTTAGCTGGATGAGTGGTTTTAAACTGTCCTGCTTTCAATACACTCTTCGTAGAAATGGATATCAGTATCTGCTCACACTGAAAAGTAGGTGCACAAGGGATGTCTCAACCAGATTGTGTGTGCAGGGAAGGCATATGTGTTTTCTATAAGAGAAGATAAAAGCTATCGAACTGCCAGAGGAATGAACCTATTTATTTCCCTGAAGTCTCAGCTCAGATTTCATTAAATATTTGAGCTTCTAAGGTGCTGGTGTATATTGGATTTTGAGAGAAGAACATGGAAGATAGTCTGGGGCAAGTCTGTCCCACACAGGTTATCTTCAGCTGCTCAACTTGACAGATTCAGAGTCATTAAAGTAAAAAGTTTAAATGAATAAATAAAATCTCTTATTAGAACAACTCTTTACCTTTAGTATTGGGTTTCTAGCTGGCATCTCTATATTACCTTGAAGTTACTAAGCAGCACCTGTCAGCACAGAACTCTGATACATCTCATGCTGAACTCTTGGTGAAATTGGTTTGAATTATCACTTTTAAGATTACTAAATCAGCATGAAAAGCTTTTTTTCCCTGATGATGAATTATCACTTTTTAAAAAATTCAGTTCAGCTGAAGAAATTGTAGAGGTAGTTTTTTTACTACTCTTTTTTCATATATGTAATCTGGTTTTCGTGGAAGAGTTTGTTCCTGTTACCTGTTCTTCTTTAAGAAATATTGTTTTGCTCTGGAACATTAGAGTGGTAATAGGTTCAGGGAGCTCTGTTTAAGAAGTAGAGGAGAGATAAGCTAAAAAGTTTTTAATCAACCACCAATTAGCACTATCAAGTTAGAACAAAACCTCGGATTGAATGCAAAACATGAAGGCCAAGGACTGTCTCAGTTGGAGTGACTACCTTCTTGTGTTTTCTTTACTTCAGACTTGACATAAGCATGATGAAGTACTGAATGGCTCCTGAACTACTTGCTGGATGTTCAGTTTCCTTCTATTTGTCTGCCTTGTCTCAATCCACTTGTGGTTCCCATTCTTCCTGGCATAGTCCTGAAGGTCAATGGTCAGAGGAACATGAGCGCCTAGGACATATGAAAATTCTCTATTAGGTGCTTCTCAGTCATTAAAGATTACATCAAATACTTCTGTTCTAGTGTGAATGGTTGTGAAGGATCAAAGGTTTAAATGTGAGAGCCATGAGATATGTCCCTATGGATACAAACACTGTGGGCTAGTACAGGCAAACCCTACTATTCCTATATGTATCTTCACTTGAACATGCATTTTTTGGACCTCTCTTTCATCCTTTCCTCATTCTTCTGTTTGATGAAGAATTGTCACTTGTGCAATGACACTTGGTAGCACAATTACATGGCTGACAAAGGAGTGAGCAAAAAAAGCAAATGTTATGTAAGGTACTTCATTTGCTGTTGAGTGAATGTAATATGAGTGAAGCTACTCTAGATAAGGATAATGAAGTTATATTTTGAAACTGTCTTTTTATCCTCTTAGTTTGTACAGAATTTATTTGTGTCAGGGTGGAAAAACTTCAGCTTTGAACTTGTAGTATTTTATGAAATTTCAAGGTAATGATAATGTCAACTTCTGGAGGTGGAAAAATCTTTCTTAGATGTTCTCCAGTTTTAGATGTGCAAGTATATGTCTATTTTTGAGTAGTTCAACTGATTATGAAAAAAGGTGATATTGTAGAATCTATGAAGAGCTCCAGGAATAAAAATAATCAATATTAATATTTTCCCCCTGCTGTTTCCTTCTTGTATTACTTTTTATTCATTTGCCCTTTTTCTCTTTTCTCCTGTGTCAGTGGTGCCACCTGTTAATCTTAAAAGTCTCAGTTACCCTAAAACTCTGCTGGATCCTGTAATTGACAGTGGCCTGAAGTGGATGTTTACAGAGGAGTATAAGAGGGCATGTACAGAACAATGCCTTCTCTGACACAACTTCCCAGCTTCTGATATAGAGATATGCATTGCAAATTAAGCTAGGGGTTTGTGTTCCAAATAACTGATTTGGTTTGGGTTCATTCCAAGAAAGCCCAAACAAGGAAAACCATAAATTAGTAGATTTTTCCAATTCCAAATATAAAACTGTCTCCACCTGTTGAATAAAGGACTGTTGCTTTGCAGGCACTATTAACCAGTCATTAATGCATTGTGAATATCCTTTCACTTCATAATATGCTTCAGTAAGATATTATCTGCAGAATACAGGGTTTTTCAATAAAATTAACAACAAATAAATACATATTTTTAAGAGTAAAATGTGTTTTAGTGCTTTATGGGTTGCAGAATAACTTCCCAGTTGCTTCATATAATTAGAATTTTGAATGCAATATGAACAACATGGTCTTTGTTTCTGATGGACGAAAGTAGCGTGATTTGTTATACTATACTTATTAAAATATAACATTTCATCCTGCTTATGATCTAATATGTATGCTCATGCTACTTTTTTCTGCACTTGTACTTCGAATACAAACATGTGCTGTTTTGAGGCTTATTATACATATTTATTCCCAAAACTTGCAAGAAAACAGCTAAGATACACTTGAGTTAACAGCTTGAAGACAGTATCTGTGTTCCAAATGGGTATGATAGCAGCTATTGCTGAGATGTGCTGCCATAGCAGTATGCCTGCAGCATATCTTCGGTGGAACTGTGTAATTGTTTTTCATGTGTCCTAAAATAGTTCCTATAATATCAGCTTTGTGGCATATTCACTTGAAAATCAATAAAATTCTTGCTAAGGGCACAAGTCCTTGTAATGAATACCTACAAGTCTGGTTTTTTTTTCTTATGAATCTGTTAGTAGATAGCTTAAAAATTTGTTTCAAAATCCATGCATGTAGTAACCTGTGTATGTTCTCATATTTCATATAACCTTCCATATCTCTGTAGTCTTTAGGTTTGCCTGGGCAAGTAGCATGGAATATCCAAGCTTTAGGGATTTTGATGATCACCTTTAGTTCGAAGAATTCAGATGGCAAAACTCATAAGGAAATGTGGGAAGAGTTTCCAAGTTCTCTTTTTTTAAAATATCAATTCTAAGTCTCAACACACACACACAGACAGACAGACACACACACACACACACACACACACCCCCTGTCTCCCTCACCCCCACCCTCCATCCCTAGTCTTTGACAAAGGACAGATTTTAAAGAGATTTATAATTCTGTTCAGTCTTTTGCCTTCAGTGGTCTTAAATGAAAACAAGCTGGCCTTTTTGTCTGGTAGCTAATTTGAGTCAACTATAAAACCAGAGGATGATGAACTGGATTAAGGTATTCCACACATTTCCCAAAGGCCACAAAACAGCTTTTGTTTGATAGTATAAGAGATGTGAAAAACGATGCAGAATTAGACCCTAAAGCCAAGTGACATATAAAAAAAATTTCTTATTATGTGACCATTTATCCCCCTAGTTCTGCAAAAACTCTAACACCCCACTTCTCCCCAAAACAGGATGACAATATAATAGCACAAAGAAGAAAGATGTAGGAGCGCAACTAGTTTATTTATACATAGTAGCATTTAACATTGATTTGTTTTCAGCTCTTTCGATCACTTTTTATGTCTAAACTGTTCTAGTATTTATGATATTTACATACTTCTACTAAATCGTCATTTAAAGGAAATATTTTCTATTTTACTTCTGAAGGATGGTTAAACTAAATTAAAATCATGGCTTATTTTCTGAGACTCTTGTTTAAATTCTCCAGTGTATGAATATGACAACCTTCTTCAGGCAACTGGTAGGTAATGTTATGGTAAAGCAGCTCTGATTTTTTAGTCCAGTCTTCAGCACTGGGGGATTAAATCTACCAATGTTTCTCTTATCTAACTTGACATACGTCAAACAAACAAGTCAGCTCTCAGGCATAGTTTTCTTGTGGGAGAAGATGAGGAATAAGAAGCTTGCTTGTGGCTGTGGTTTCTGATGATGACTTTCTGCTGCATATGCAGGCTCTGTCCCAGTTTGCTCCTGGCTGGAGTAAGGGTTTCTGTGCCAGCAGGCTCAGTGACTGCTGAAAGCAGGAGGAAACCTCCCAAATGACTAGCAAGCCTATTTGTGTGAGAACCACTCAAATGGAAGAAGACAATTTTTAAGCATGTGTTTCTAAGCTAAAGTAGTAGTATTTCTGTACTACAAAACAACTTGCTAAGTAGCATCAAATTCTTTTCTCCTTAAGTGGTGACAATAATTACTGTTGTTTACTGACTATTTTATAACTGTATGTATGCCTTGCTGTAGAGAAACTGCTGAAGTGAAGTTACTTATTACACATCTAAGTCCACATTCATGTGATTTTGTGCTGGTAATACTTACCTGAATGCTATCAAAACCATACTTTTATTTTTCCATAGCAATTGGTAGTGAGGAGCAAGAAGTTCTCTAATGGTTTCTAGTGCCTCCAGATGCATCTTATTTTTCTCACTCTAAAGAAGGCAAAAGTGTTCTCAGAAGAAGGGGGAGAACATATTCAGGTTTCTCCTCCTATACTTTCAGTTTTGACTGAATACTCTAACCAAAGGTTAAGAAGGAAATTCTGGTAGTCTGTCTATTCATCTGCTGAAGCACTCAGCCTGAGACTGAGATCAAGGGTATGAAGTTCAACAGGCCAAGTGTTGGGTTCTTCACTTCAGTCACAACAACCCAGGCAAAGCCACAGGCTGGGACAGAGTGGCTGAAAGGCCCTGGGGGTGCTGGTGGCAGCAGCTGAACATGAGCCAGGGTGTGCCCAGGGGGCCAAGAAGGCCAATGGCATCCTGGCCTGGATCAGCAATGGTGTGGGCAGCAGGAGCAGGGCAGGGATTGTCCCCCTGTCCTGGGCACTGCTGAGGCCACACCTCGAGTGCTGTGTCCAGCTCTGGGCCCTGAGTGCCAGAAAGACACTGAGGGGCTGGAGTGAGTGCAGAGAAGGGCAGTGGAGCTGGGGCAGGGTCTGGAGCACCAGTGCTGTGAGGAGCAGCTGAGGGGCTGGGGGTGTTTATCCTGGAGAAAAGGGGGCTCAGGGGTGACCTTATCATTCTCTACAAGTACCTGAAAGGAGAGTGTGGCCAAGTGGGGGTTGGCCTGTTCTACCAGGCACCTGGGAGAGGACAAGAGGAAGTAGCCTCAAGCTGCACCAGGGGAGGTTCAGGTTGGACATGAAAAATAATTTCCTCACAGAAAGAGTTGTTACACATTGGAAGGGAGATGGAGGAATCGGCATCTGTGGAGCTGTTGAAGCAATGACTGGATGTGGCACTTAATGCCGTGGTTTAATTGCCATGGTGGCGATCAGTCAAAGTTTAGACTTGATTATGGATGATTCTGTGATTCTGTGAAAACTCCGAGGGATACTCCTTAAGTAACATAATCAAAGTTCATCATGTAGGGTCTTCATCTGATGTCAGCTTACTGCAGTCCTTGCACATTCTTTTAACAGCCTGCCTGTGATAGGTGCAAGCAATTAGACATTATGGAGTGTTGAAATAGTGGCTGTTGTACTTCTACACAATGGACCATAAGGCACATGGGATAAAACCAAGGTAGGTGAGGTAGTAAGCATTGATATATATTTAATGTAATGATATTTATGCAACAATGTATTGTAGTCTGTCCGGTAAGCTGGGAAGAAAGGGCTGGCCTTCCTCATTCCATTGAGATCCCTGCAGTAGCAAAGTTAGCCTTGCTAATGTAAAACAACAAATACAGGTTAATGTCCCTTTTATTATTATGAGATTTTATAGTTTATATGAAAAAAATTTCTTCTGTGTCTCTAGTTTAGTTTACATGTGTTACTAATGATTTTATGTAAATTGTGACTTTTCTGCTGTATTATAAAATAACTCACTTAAATTGAGTTGATTCAGCATATCCAAGACTTCTCTGGAACACTGCTTATGTGTGTTTAACATTATTGAGATGACTTTCAACACTTGTTTAAAATCTATGCTTCTGTCTTTTCTGGCATCCTTTCTTTACCCCATTTCTTCATTAGTTTTTTCATGCTTCAAATGTGGATTTGCTAGCCTGGTGATTGCAAGCCTTATTTTCTTGTTCAGTGGGCCTGAAGCACTGTAATCTTTCTTTATCCATTAGATCAAGAGTATTAAATATTTCCTATGAATACTGATTGAAAATGTGCTGTGTCAAGTGTTCTCTTGACTTCTATAAAATCAGTGCTACTATTCCTGAATATTCACTGTGGTGAATATACCTACCAGCCACTTGCTTTTTTTTTCCTAGCGTTTTGCTTTTGATTAACTTGTATTTTAATGCATTCAGAGTAAGCATTCTGTGTTATCTATATTAGGGTCGTGTATTTTCGAAGTGTGTAGGAAAATGAATTGTTTAAATTAAAAGAAAGTTGACATTTTTTATAACTTTGCTGCAATGCAACATCATTTTGGCTATAAATACTTTGAACTGTTTGTAAATAATGATATAAAAATTGCAAAGTGTACACTCCTTAAAAAATTTACATAGCAGGACAATAGGAAGAATGAAACTGACTTTTTATTAACCATAGTATATGTCTGAAAATGACTTGTTGCATCTGAAAAAGGAGGCTATTTTCAAAGGTACTGATATGTTTGGTGGGGGGAAGCAGGTGACCTCAGGGATGGGGAAAGGGGCAGAAATCAGTTTCCAGGCAGCTAACATTTGAAGAAGTGACATATCAGCAGAATAAACATTAATTTTGTGGACAAGAAGTATATTATATCATATAGACTTCAGAAAATTTGCTCTAGCAATTTAGACTTCTTGTGAAATGATTTTAAGTAAGTCAAGGTGAAGTATCTCAATTTTTGAGAAAGCCCATGAAGAAGAGAATGGCACCAATTCAGACTCATTTCTCCTCAGTGAAAGGAAGTAATCATTTCACCAGTCTTTGCTAAGAAAATGGAGGAAGCACTAAGCTATCTGAAATCAGAAAATGCTGCAACTTTGAAAAGAAATGTTATTGATCAGAAAAATACAGCTACAGTTGTGTAGGTTACTATTAAAGTGCATTCCTTGTTACCTTGTTCTACACTATTTCCAAGCTATTTTCACACTAACTGGTTATTTGTAGAGTGAGATTTTTGCCCTGTGTGGCTGCAGAAGAAATACTTGTGTTAGAAAACATCTTGCAAAAGAATAACAAGTTTTGCAATTGGGGGGAAAAAAATTGTTGCCTGTCTCCTGACCAAGATAGCAAGAGAAATGTTTTTATGGATTTTCATGATTGCAGTAATTAAAACAAATCCGTATTTTGAGACGGACATAAATAATGCAAAATTATTTGAAAATGAGATGGAACTACACAATTGCGTTGTGCTTTTTGTCTTAATTCTTCTCAAGGTTTTATAAACACCTTGTTCTTTGTAACTTTAAAGATATTCAGGCATGGAGATGAGTAATGGTTTCCTAAAAGATTGAAGATGAGAACGTATCCCATGGCAGTCACTAGCAACAGTTGAAAACCTGCATACTTGTAATCTTTGATCATTTTTAATAGTGACAATTTACCTTCTTGTGAGGAAAATAATTAGCATGGATCTTTTACATTGAGGTGCCCAGAATTTGAATTTCTCCTCTTTGGTGAAACAAATGTTACCTCTTCTTAAATTATTCCTTCAAGAAGAATCTTAATTGAAATAAAGTACATTCATAATCTGTACTGAACCAGGCAGAAAGTTATTTGTGATTTCCCCCTCTCTCTCTTCCCACCCCCTCTCTCTTCCCCTCCTGCTCAGGAAGATTTAATTCTTCTTCTCTTTCCTTTCTGGCATATCTGTTCTCCTGCTTATTTATCCTGTCTTTTTCCATGCCAATCTAGGGAAAGAAAAAAAATAAACTGGGAAGAAAGAGAGAGCTGAAGGAAACTTAGAAACACTGGATCCGTTTTCCTGGATTATTTCCAACCTTGAAAATACTGAAAAGACCCATAATTGTTTCTGTGATGTAATATGGCAGAATCCACCAAGAATATTAAAGCTCTTCATGTAACCCCACATCCTGTCAAAGTTAGGCTTCTAGTGAGTTACTTTGTCTGTAGTCTGAGAGGTTTCAGGAACACAAATGTTGGCCTTTGGATCCACCTGAAGACATTCCTGCAGTGTTCCTCATCATCTTGTTTCCCATACTCATCAACAAATTTGCCTCTGAATGAAGGGATTGTTAAACTGCCTTCAGCAGCCAGCTGGGCAAGATTGAACACCTGGTGAAGGTGGTCTGAGCTGCCTGACTTGGCCTGAATTGCGAGTGCCCCAAAACCCATCCCTTCCACTGACAAAAACATTGTGAGGTTAGGTTAGATGGATGGTAACAACCAACTCAGGGGCAAATAATATCTTAAGTTATGGCAGATATTTGCTAAATTGGTTGTTGATCGATCAGGAAATATTAACAATTCTTCAGAAAATTTTAATAGCATTTCAACATGCCTCATGCTCACATCCAGAGTCTGCAGTGTGTAATTTATGCTAGCAAGTGCCACTCTTGGTTTCAGCTTCAAGGTTCATTTTGCATTGTACAAAAATAATAAATACACACCACAAGTTGAGACAAAGGCAATAGTAGCACACAGTTCTTAACTTTTATCATGTTGCCAGTAGTAGCACACAGTCCATAATTTTTGCCACATTGTCTTACACAAATTTCACTTTGTGTTTATGCTTATCAACTCACCATCTGATTGTTTTTGCTTTTTTAAAATATATTTTTAAATTTTGCTGCTATTCTATTGGTTCTGATTAATAAACATTGTTACTAGGATATTGACAATTTCAATCAGTTTTTCCTTTGAATTCAGACATGTTCATATTTCTTTACCACGTGAGAACCTCAACTTCATACCACTCCTACTGTGTTAGGTTTTTGAAACATTAGCCTATTTTAGAGACTGCCTACTAACTCCTGATCATAGAATCGATAGGGTGGTTTGGATTGAGAAAGGTCATCTCATCCAATTCTCCTAAAATGGCCAGGAACTTCTTGATCTAAATGATGTTGTTAGAGCCCCTTGAATGTACCATGACCTTGAATTCCCTCAAGGGGTGGGGCATCCATCCCTCATCTTTCTGGGCAACCTGTTCCACAATTTCACTACCCTCACTATAAAAAATTTCTTTCATATATCTACACGGAATCTGCCTTCTTTTAGTTTAATTCTGTTAACTGTTGTGATATCACAACAGACCCCATTAAAAAGTTTGTCCCCATGTCCCCATCTTTCCTGTGAGTGCACACGGATGCATCAGGTCCAGTTTTTCATCCACCAGTACCCCAAGCCATTTCTGGCAAGGCTGGTCTTGATCAGCTCATCCCCCTAGCCTGTGTTGATATGAGAGTTGCTTTGATTCACTTGTAGCCTTGCACCTGACCTCACTAAACCTCCTGAGATTCACATGGGCCTCCTTCTTGAGCTTGTCCAGGTTCTTCTAGACCCTGTCCTTCAGGGGTGTCAACCCCACTTGGCTTGGAGTCATCTGAAAACTTGTGGAAGGTGTACAAACCCCTCTATGTCACTAATAAATTAAATAACAGTGATCCCAACTCTGGTACAAACCCCTGATGGCACCACTTGTCACTGATATCCACCCAGACACTGAGCTGGTTACCACTACTGTCTGGATGTGACCATCCAGCCAGTTTCTCATGCAATGAATAGTCTTAACTGAAATCCTCTCCCCACAGTTTAGAGAGAAGGATGATGTGGGGGGGGTCATGTCCAAGACTTAACAGAAGTCCAAATAAATGACATCTGTAGCCCTTCCCTTTTCTCATAGGACCACTGAATTGGTCAGCTTGCCCTTGGTGAAGCCACCCTGGCTGTCCCAAATCACCTCCTGGTCCTCCTTAGCACAGCTTCTGGGAGGATCTGTTCTGTGATCTTCCCAGGCACAGAGGGGAGGCTGACAGGTCAGCGTCCTGCTTTCTAAAGATGGACGCAATATTTCCATCCTCCCAGTCTCTGGGGACTTCACCTGACTGCCATGATTTGTCAAATACCATGGAAAGTGCTTGGCAGCTACATCAGGCAATTCCCTCTGGATTCTGGGATGCAATGTTGTTTGTTATTGCTCAGCAGTGCCTTTCAGACTCAGTCAAGCAGCTCATATAGAGTTGTCCTTGACTGTTTTGTCTTTGCCTTAGAAATGTGATGGAGACTTGTGGAATAAGAGTGTGAGAAAGAGAAATATTTTTAAGAAAGGGTTTTACTACATAAAATGTCCCCCTCAGCACAGTGTCTTTCACCAGACTATTTGGGGTATATGGTCTGTTTGCTAATGCTCTACCTTATTAGTAAGGACTTTCTGGGACAGTCTGACAATAGTAACAACCGTAACAATTTTTACTAGGTTTTCAAGACACACTTGCAAGCACTTGATGCTGCCTAAATTACTAGTTAACCACATTTCCTCCTTTCTGAAGTGGCAAGTGGAAAGAAGATAGTGCTCGAGGGGACCCATTTCTGACAATCACTGCCAGCATGAGTCAGTCTCTTAACACCAGATGGAGCTGCTGTTATGCAACCCCGTGTGTCTACAGGTGAATGAAGGAGCAACTAGAGCTCCTTTCCCCAGGCCTCAAGTCAGGTCCCAACTTGTCTGATGCACTTGGTAGTCCTCTGGAAATGCTCTATCTAAGAGCAATTTTCTTAGTACAGGAGTGGCAGCACTTATTTAAGAAAGAATCCCTCTGAATTGTTTTAAATGGCACCATAAGAACTTGAAAAAAAAAATAAAATCAAAGCCAGGGATAATTTTGGGGGAAGAGGAGAAGCACTTTTCTTCTCCACCTTTCTCTCCTTTATGAAAATGGATCTAGAAAACTCTGGCTGTCATTCTCTGTACTTTTAGTACAGGGTGGGGGTGGAAGTAAACACAGATTTTCTACAGGGTAGAAAGGAAAGGCCTTGCAATGTGAAGTTGATGACTGAAGTGACAAAGCATTATAATAGTGCTGCAGCTGTTATCTTGTCACAAAGACAAAAAAATTCCTGTTATGAGCTCAGTATTCTGTGTTTGGATAGGAAAGCTAGCTCTGCTTCTGTATGTCTCCTGGAAGCAGGAAGGAGAGATTATACTTTAGTTAAGGTGGCAGCCTTCCTTTTTTATTCTGTCAAGATCTCATTTGGTGGTACTTTTGCAAGTATTTTTTGCAAAGCACTTAAATTTGAGATTTTAATACCAATTTTATAAACAACAATTAACAGGGTAGTTAGACCATCAGAAAAAAAAAAAAAAGGTAAAGAAAATAAAGGCAAATAGCTGCTACTTGCAGTGATTTGAATGCCCCACATCAAAATTTTGATTGACTCAGTGTAAGTAGATCATGATGCAGTTTAATTTTGTCAGACTGTCAGAAATCATGTTTTAATGAGTATGTTCTTCCAAGGTGGAAGTGACTGAAGAAATATCAGCAATGTTTAGTTCTGAGGAGACAGGCAGCTGGCAGCTAGACCTGCTTCATCTTCTCTGTGGTTGCAGCGAGGTGAGATGGCTAACACCAGGGTGCCTCTGTCTTAGCATGTCCCTAAGCCTTCAGCAGCAAGGAAATACATAACACATAATAATTCCTGTCTATCCCTGAACAACTCATTATCTGAGGAGCTGAAGCAATGGCAGTGATTAATTTTCAAAAAAATTTTAACAGGTGGTTGTAGTCTGTTAAAATGCTGTGGGACCTTCATTTACTTGAATCTTACCTCTAAAATCCATATCTCTGATATATCGAAGGATATCTCCCATTTCTTTTACCTGAATGACTGCATTTGATATGAATTCACAGATACTACTGAAATTCTTGCTGTTCACTGAAACTTCCTGTTTATTGAAAAATTTATCTTCATCAGGTGGTGAGGGCCACAAATCTTAATGTCAGTGCCTTGGAGATTTACAGTGTTTCTATAAATGGAATTGTTTGTTCTTTCTAGTTCTTTTTTGCCTAGATTTTTTTCTCTTTGGCTGTCACTGTGTTAGATCTGAAAGCATTCAAATTCAGGAACTTTAGATTGCAAGTGTTTTCCACTTTGCACTAACATTTCCTTCAGAGTTCAACAAAATTTTCAAAATGTTCAGGTGTCTCTTATCAGCTGATTAGAGTTTCTACTTTCCATCCATGACATGCATTAGTCTTGGGTTTTGTTGTGGTGTGTGTGCCACTCCTAGACTGGTAGATTCAAGAAAGAGTTAAAAGTAGAGATACTTAAAGGGCAGACTCTCACATCTTTTATAGGTATCTATGTAAAGTGTGTGTAATTTTTATGTCTGACAGCTGGTATTGTATTAGCTGGATGAATGGAAAGGAAATGTTGTTAAAAATGCTTTCAAATTGTGTCTACGTATCTTGCCTTATCAAGTAATTTTTAATACCCCTTTTCAACTGTAGAGCTATTGAACTATTTTGTGTGGGAAATCCTTGCTTGCTTTATTCAAAACCCACTGAATTTTTTGCCATAAAAGTATTCACAAACAATCCATTCCCTGAATGAGTTCTAGATTTTTCCCTAGAATCTTTAGCATTCAGTGCATTTTTTTCTCACAGCTAGTGGAGCAATCTACAACAAAATGTTCTTCCTTGAGTCATTCAACCTTATATCTTGGCAGAATTGGATATAAAACCTTTACTATGGTGATGATTCAGCTCAGAATATGCACATTTGACAGAAAAGACGCCTCTCATGTGAACTGAGAGTGTGCTTGTAAGATTGTGGATTATTTCCAATGTATTCTCTTTAACATCATGTATAAGAAGCGAAAGTGTGTAGTTTGTTGTCTTCTATGTTTGCACTTTTAAAATCTATTGAAACTGTAGCAATAGAATAAAAGATTACAGACTTCAGTGTTTGCATTTACTGGGAAGCTTTAAAACACTCCAGAAGTTATCTCTGCAGGATGTGTGTCCCTTTACATATAAACCTTCATTTCTGCTAGCTGGAAATTGGAATTTAGTCCAATCTTGAGCTACTCTATACTTCTCAGTTGTCTATTTCCAAGTTATCTTTTCCTTTTGGCCACCCATGAGGCCTCTCTGGTGATTTTTCCCTGGCAGCTCCCTGCTGCTGCAAGGCACTCTAGGCTGTTATGTAGCAGACAGATACTGGCAGAGCGTGGGTGTAGAGCAGCAAGTGTGCTAATCAGCTGTGTGGCCTTCGTTATGTCAGAAATGACCCTGAACACACATCCTCTACCTTCCTGATCCAAAAAGAATATAGAATACTTTCTTAAAGGGCAAGGATCTGGAAACATTTTAATGAGCAATGTACTGTGCTAAAACAGGTTGCAATAAAAAAAACCAAACAAATAACCATCAAAAACCCCTAGCAAAAGACCCCAAAACCATGTCAGAGTAGAGTGTCCTGTGATATTGCAGACTCTTCTTCCAGGGTTTTCTCTTGCACCAGGTAGCTTAAACGTACAGAGAGCAAGTGTGGTTTATATTAACATATTGTGGTTTTTTAAGTGTGAGGGAAGAATTGTTATCAGATAATCAGACAATTCTCTTACCACAGATGTAATGAAGCTGGTGTGATCTGCATTATACTGAACATGTGTGGCTAAGATTCTGTTCTTATAAAGGCTAGTAGAGGATCGAAGTACATATGTGAGTCCTCGAAGTCCAGGACAAAGCATCAGAAATGTACCAGTTTTGTTTCATAACTGAAGTGTCTTTGTTCTTCTTTGCTGCCCTTAAAGATGTCGCTTTTTGGTGCCCCACATCTGGGTACCTAATCTTCGACATATTTTCCTGTTTCATAGAAATAGAAGGCGTGATTACAGAAATTTCAGAGAAGTTTCTTGTCGGTGCAACAGCTCAGGAAAAGATCATGCAACATACTGTTGCATAAAAATGTATTAGTTACTTTACTGTGACACAATTCAACAGTTGCAAAATATAATTGCCAACACAGAAATACTTCCAGGCTACTTTGAAATGAATTGATAGTTTTAAATTTCTGATTTGCAGATCTCAGTACTGAAAGCAAAGTCTAGCAAATGTCTTTCTTTGTGTTTTCTGGTAGCCAATCAATGAAAAACTAAGGAGTGTTACTCTTTCATCCTCTGTGTGCAAAAAGGCACCTTTCCTTTTCATGGATTTTGTATATGGGGCAATACTGCTGTCAACTTGAATCTTTGATGTCATGTTTTGTATAGACTCTCAGCAGGACCTTGGACAGGACAAACATCTCTTAGGTATAGCTGGCATTCTGAGAGCAAGAAAACTAATCTTGCTTTGCAATTTTTGGCAAAAGAGCTTTTGTAGAGACCTCAAACAACCACAAAAATATGTAAATAAGCAACACTGGATACCCTGGAAGAGCATGGGGTATGCTCTTTGCCAAAGAAATCTGGAGTTTACCTCCCAGAAATAAGGAGGCCTGCTTTCCTTCAGATGAAGTAAACACGAGTGGAGCTGTTGGCAGCCCCATCCATCCTCTGCTTAAAACTATGGAACCTATGCCTCACTAAAAAGGCTCTTTAAGCATTCTAGGTTTATCTGCAGTCAAATTTAGCAGCATGTATCATCAAAGGGGACAGTGTGGCGAGTGTTGCAGAAAGCTGCTAACAGCTGAACTGCGGCTCTTCCCCAAATGTCACACCACAGATAAATCAGAGCAGCCAAGCACATTCATCATGAAAAACCAACCAACCAAAGAACCAACCAAGCCAACAAAAGAGAAAACCCCAAGCCAACAACAACAACAAAATCTCCACAAAATGCCCTACACCTCTTTTTCAGAACATTTAGCAGGAGGGCTACACAATGCAGGTTTTCAGGAGCAAAGTTTCAGTGGTAAGAACTGTAGTTGATTGGTGCAGCAGAGCCACAAAGACTGTGTGGAGAGTGGCAGATTTTACTGACCTAGGTACTTGGCAGTAAATATTTATTTTTATCCTTAAAATGAAAGATAAACTAAATTTCACCACAAGCAGCATGCTCCCAAATAGTATTTTTTGTTGATCCAGAAAACCAGGAAACTCCTCTCCCCATACTTCTTTTTTTTGGGTTTTGTTTTGTTTTGTTTTGTTTTTTTTGTAATAGAGATTAAAGATGATTACTCTTACTTAGCTGTGTCCCTTGCAACACTGAAGCAACAGCATTTGCCTGTGGTATAACTGATTATTCATATTTAGCCTTGAAAAGATTTTTGGACTCTGAATGCAAGATTCCTCTTAGCCTATCCATCCACGACACTACATATGTCTAGAATACTTTGTACACGCTGATCTAGACGTAATTTATGTATCTATTCAGTTGCTGTTTCAGTCCTAAGTGTTTCAAAGCATAAAACCACGAAGTTCCTGCTGAGAAAATAATGGTGAAATGAAAGGTCAAACCTTTTAGTACAGTGGCAGGAAAGCAGGGAGTTTTGGCAGCCACTTCAAAATTGTGGGAGATGTTATTTATGCTCATAGATACTCTGCTTCATTGCCACTTGCACACTTTTCTGAGAGAGTTTTAGGCTAGTTTAGAAGGTGTTTAAGGTGTTTTAGTTATAACTGCTCCCTCTTGTGCTTACACTGTTCTGCTCTCATCTGCTGCATGGCCAGACAGATCAGATTCTTGGATTTTGTGCTGAAATGGAAGAGACGCAGTAACTAGCTGGGTCAGAGCTTGGTCTCAGTGATTAAATGTCAGATGATGTGAATCACCATCCAAAGAACAGCATATACAGGGCGTTCAGCCTCCCAAAGGACAGCTGACTCACTTCTATGTCCTGCTCATCAGAGAGCTGGAATGAGAGCCAAGGCTGTTTGAACAGTCTGTGAGTTACGGATAATGCTTGGACTGCAGCAAGGAGGCTCTAACTAAGCATGCAAACCCAGCCTGTTCCTGTGCAGCTCTGCTCAGCTGGCAGCCTGCGTGGCAGGCCTTTGCTGTGAGTATTGCACTGAGATGTTTGAAAAAAGAAAAGGAAGTGCTGCATGGAATGAAGGGTTAAATCCTGGCTGCATGTGAACTAGAAAGTGCCTTCAGGTGTAGGCAGCAGAGTGGGAAGTGAGTAAAGACAAGCAGTGGAATATGCAATGCTCAGAAAATATGGAATTGTACCAGATCATTATGTCAGCATAATTCAATTGCATCTTTACTCAGTTCATAGACTCATCTGCCTCTTCACCAAAAGGTGGATCATTTAGAGCCCATATAGAGGAAAATTATGGACTTTAATTTCTATCCACATTTGTGGAATCTGTAAGAACATATATGTATTATTAGAATACTAGGGTTAAAGACTGTTGCTAACATCAGTGTATGAGCAGAGGATCAGTCTGAGCTTTGAAAGTAACCCCTGCCTGGATCAAGAAAACTCCTTATCTCTGTGAACAAGGATGCCTGTGCTTAGCTGAGCACTAGGGATGCAGTCACCTGGAAGTGACATGTTGTGGTTGGCTTTTTTTGGGGTGGGAAAGTGTTTTCCTCCCACCCCCATCTTCTTTAAAAACAGATTAAGTGACAGGGTTATGCTGGTTGTGTGCATGCACCTCACCTCGAGCTTTGGGCAGCATTATATAAGAAAGGCATGAAAGTGTTAGAGAGCATCCAAAGGAGGACAACAAAGATGGTGAAGGGTCCGGAAGGGAAGCTTAGGAGGAGCAGCTGAGTCATTTGGTTTGGATGAGACTGAGGGGAGACCTCATTGCTGTCTTCAGCCTCCTCCCAAGGGGAAGCAGAGGGGTAGACACTGATCTCTCCACTCTGGTGACCAGTGCCAGGAAGTTTAGGCTGGATATCAGGAAAAAGTTCTTCCCCCAGAGGTGGTTGTGCACTTGATCAGGCTACACAGGGCTATGGTCACAGCACCAAGCCTGACAGAGATCAAGAAGTGTTTGAACAATGCTCTCAGGCACTTGGTGTGAATCTTGGGGTGTCGCATGTAGTGCAGGTTCAGGAGTTGAACCAGGGATGATCCTCTTGGGTCCCTTCCAACTCAGCATATTCTATGGTACTGTTACTCTCTGGTGTTTCATTACCTTGTTGATGCTAAAAGCAATTAATTCAGATTCCATGTTGTATTTTTTTGCAGTTATGTCATGAACCAGGGAAAGACAGGGTAAACTTCAATGCATTGTCCTTAATTCTTTTGGTAGTCTTGGAAGCAGATCTTTACTGGCTATAACTGAGTGCTTGCACTATTTTCTTGAGAGGCTCTGCAATTGCGTGTGACTGGAAGGTGAAAATAAAACTCCTGTGTGTTAAGGTTGAACACTGTTCATTTTGCTGTCTGAATTTGTTGAGCTGTACTTAATGTGTAGGGAACTTCCACTGCACTGAGCACTTATCTGCCCAGGTTCTCACTAGCTCACAGAATTGTGCTGTACTCACTGGGTTGGAAGAGAGTTTGTTAGCTTCTGATGCTGTCCCTCAGCACAGACAGATGTACCTGTATTTCCACTTGAAAGAGAGGTTTTCTAGGAGCCTTCCAAAGGAGAAGGGGTTTTCACGCAGTGTATTCCATTACACTGTCTTCTGTGCTGCTAAAGCTGCCCTAATATCAGCTCTTTATCTTTCTAACTGAAATATATGGATTCAATTCTGTTTGCCATAATTGTCACAGTCTTTCAAAGATATTCAGCTATTTATGTTCCATTTATTTTAAATATTATTTATGTTAAATATTGAGGGAACAGACTTGAAGACACCAATGGGCCATTCACTGTTGTGGCTGGTGATTTCTTTGCAAGGTCGAATTATGCAAACCTAAAAAAGACGTTTTAGTTCTGTCTATCAAATTTTATACGTATATATTTCTAATTCATAAATCAATCTTGATAGCTTCTGTGTCTGTAATGGGAATTTAGGGTCCAGATAAGCCATGAGAAAAAATATGTGAACAAAAGGCACTCTTGCTATTCTTGCTGCATAGAGATAAATGCCACAGATATTGTAATTTATTTAGATGATCATGGTAATGTCAATGCACTCATTGTGGAATTCAATTTCCTTTTTCCCATTCTCTTCCTAATACCATATTTGTGAATCAATTCACTAAATCCAGTGAAAATGAACTTGCATATAAGTATAGTATACACTGAGGAGTCACAATTATGCATACAAAATGATACTTTGCCAATGGTTGTCTTCAAGTACTTTGAAATGTCCTCATGTATGATTTAATTTAAAAATTTATTCTAAAGTAATTTACATGATTTGCAATTTGACAATGCCAGATATTCAGGATTTCATTTACTACCAAATATTGTTAAAGTTTTTGAATTGCAACCAAAACTTTTAAGGTTTTTGATCTGCAAATTAAAGGTAAATTGTCAAAAAAGAATTAACATGCCAGCAACAGAGGAAAAATATATTGCACTTTTTCACTAATAAGTACATACCTAATTTTTGCATTTTATCATTTTCTGTCTTTTCTTCATTTTTATTCTTTTTTTTTCTTTTATATTTTTTCTTTTTTTTCCATTTTTTTAAAAATTTTTATTTTTTTGTCTTTCATTTCTTTGTTTCTTTGTTAGCTTTTTGTTGGTAAATTTCCATGGAAGTAGGCTCATGTCCTCCAATATATTATGCTACAGTTGTATTACATCTTTTTGCCTTCTTGCACTCATTGTGTTTTAAGAATAACTGGGTAGGTACTTTTGCCTTTGAGGCAGGTAAAAAGCAAAAAATTCATGTACAAATTTAATAATAGCACTAAGTTGCTGGCATTTTCAGCTTTGCATGTTACAAAACATGGAAGTATTTCTTTTGGCTTATATTTTTCAGTTTCTAGTCTTACTGTCTCAAAGATAAATGTTTTTGCTGCTGTTCATACTCTTTGTAGATGAAAGCTGCAGAAGCTACATCATTGGCACCTCTGCATTTCATTATGTTTTAAACACTGAAGTGACTCATTAAGAGCAAATATTGTATTGCTTTTACTAGACTGTGCAAACAAGAAATATTGAAAATCATCTTTCATTTTTAGTCTGTCAGCAGATAAAATGTTAGCTCCTTAAATCTGTGCTATCATGTCTATAGCTTATCATGTTAACATTTAAAAGAAAAATTTTTATTTAACTCAAGTAAATCAGAAAACTAAGTTAAACAAAAACATGTTTTCTAGATAACTCTAATTTATGCTACATTTTATTAAGTGTTTTCTGCTTCTCTGTGGTTATTGCATGCAAGCAATTTAATCTTTCTTCTAATACACCAGACTTGGAAAAGTAACTCCAAAAAGCATAAATAGGTCCATTCCTGCGAGCATGATTTACAAAATTTTTAAAGAAGTGTGACTTTGAAAACATTGGAGTTTTTTCCACAATGTGGTTCAAGTAAATTGTCCTGTCCGTTCTGTTTTTCAGTAAGGCATAGATCTTGATTTAAAAGGAAATGTTTCTCTTAGATGTCTTCTTTAGCCATTTGTCAAATGGAAAAAATGGAGCAGCATTTTTAAAACTAATTTCATTGCCAGCCTGTTTTTTTGTTTGATGCATAGAAAAGTTCAAGCAATAAATAGCTCAATAAATGATCTCTGATATTCTATGAAGACTGACTTATACTAAATAAGTCTGAATCTCATGCATCTGGACATTTGCTTCAAAATCCTGAGAATACCCCACGTCCATTTTTTAGAAGTAACTACTTCCCCAGGAGACAAGTTTCTTTATCAAAAGTCCCACAGACACTTACAGACTGAGCTGGGCAATTCGTGGTACTTCAAAAATACTTATTCCTGCAAAACCCATGGAAACCAATGAAATACAGATGTCTTGAAGTTTTCAAAGCTCTCACTAGGTAATTTTTGCAACTAGCAGTTCTTTGAATATCTTTGATGTTGAAGTTCAGTCTTTTATCCTGATCTGTGCTAACAAGACTCGTGATGAAGTCTTTAGTTAATAATGGACAGATAAATTGGAATTTCAAGGTAACACTGTTTTTAAAGGGAAACTTATTTAAGAGATGTAACAATATTTGATAGTATTAAGACTGTGGTGCTAAAAAAACATCATAAAACCTCTTTGTCTTTTGTAAATCTTTATTACACAGCTTAAAAAATACTTTCTAAAATGTCTGTGTTCTTTAAGGTCATTGCAGTGGTTTCCAAGTGTGGTGTCATGATTCATAGCCTCTTGAACATGGCATCTTGAATAATGGTGTGTGAAAAAAGACCTTGTTTACATAAATGGAGGTAGGTTATGAAATATAGTTCTTACTTCTGGGCCAGTAAGCACCCAGAATGTGGTTGGATTTTAAAATTGTCAGAAGATATAACTTTTCAGATTTGTTTTTACTCCACACTGACCAAAGGTAATAGTATTTCCTCCTCATTTTATGGGGCAGAGAATATTTAGGATATAGAGCAAAATTCAATTTTACTGGAAACCCATCAAAATCCTTTTTCTAACTATACTCACTTTTAAGGGAGCAATGTTGCAAAGGAGACGTTGGTTTGACCCTGTTTTTAAATATAGCTCAGGTTTTCTGTCTGTAAGTATAACCAACTGGGCAGTCAAAAAACATACCACCTTTTAAATTTCTGATTCTGAAGCCCAAGTTAGGCATCCATTCATACTGTACAGGTGGAGAAGGTCAAGATGAGAATCTCATTCACAGTTACTTAATGCTGGCAGTTGAGGGCTAGATCCCACCTCAGCCAGCTTTTCCCTAGGCAGAAGTTTACTGCCTGTCAGCTGCCTTAGGAGAGCAGTCTGCAAGCCAGTGCCCTGCACTGCAATGGTCTGGAATGAAACAGCCCCCTACAAAACACACCTTGAGTCATTTGGTTTGGAATGCAGCCACGATGGTTGTGTTGTGTTGGTGCAGCTGTGATGAGACAGAGCTGGAGAGAAGGGACAGGAGATCTTTAAAGCTCCTTGCTGTGAGAACCCAGGTGTTCTGCCACCTCCACGCTCAGGCACTTTGTGTGGCTCACTGGAAGAGCTGAGTGGCTTTATCAGCACCTTACACCACAGTTACATCCCTCAGATAGAAGTGCACCATGATGTTGTAGGCACCTTCTGTACTCTTCTTAAGTTACAAGTACTAACTATAGATATTAAACATAAAATGAGAAATTTTTAATGGGAAACTTATTGTCCATTAATTCCTAGCCCTTGTGAGGAATATCATAGAACACCTGAAAAATGAAATAATTCATTCCATGGAAATAATAGTGATGTGTGTTTTTGCTTTTCTCCAGTTTAAACATTAAAAGTTTGCTTTTTTCCCCTATCCCTATTTTGGTGCAATTGTGTTATATTTTAATATGAAAGGTTTAAAAAAAGTCAGATATTTTGGAAATCTAAAATGAGGGGTTATAAATACTGTCAACAGCAAGTAAGTTGGGTCAGACCTGGTAAAAAAACAGAATAAATTTTTTCAACAAAAGGCCTTCTCCAGCTGTTCTAATTCTTATCTCAGCCTAACTCTGCTCATGTTTTTCAAGTCACGCTGGGAATAAGACATATCTGAGGCATGAATATGCTAAACCTGTTCTGCTCACAGATTCTTGTCCTTGCAAAGAAGCACAAATGAAGAATTAAATAGAAGCCTTCTGTAATCATAGCATGGATTTTTGTGAAAAAACTAGTGTTATCACCTATTTAAAATATTTAATTTTCCCCAAATTTTTTAAAAAAGGGAAAAATGGTTTTGATATTAATAAGCAATCTTCTTGCAGACTTTGAATGAAGCTAAATTGCTGAGATTCTGTAAAAAATGACACAAAACTGGATATAAACCTTCAATAATAGATAAATCCTGTTCTTTTCAGGTGTCATTGTAACATACTGTGGCAGAAATCTCTGCTCCTGCTAGCACAAACAATTTAGATTTCTGTCTTCCCCGGTAATTGTTTATTGAGGGATTACTTTTATTAATTTTAAAAATGTAATTTTTAGGGAATACTAACAATTGGGAAGATAACTGTCTGTTCACCTTTTTTTGTTTGAACTATGAACTGATACCTGAACAGGTGTATTTGCATTGGGCTTTATTCACTACTGATTTACTATGCTATTTGTGAAGGCAATGAAAATAATTACAAATTCAAATATTTTCACTTCTGGCTGAACTTGGCTTTGCCTTTTGTTCATGAGTAGCAGTAGCTGCATTGTCAAGACTTAATTTACATTTTGATTGAGTTTTAAACCTTCTTTACAGATGATGATATACCAAGAGATTACACAACCATTTCAATAATGGGGAGAAAAGCACTTTTAATCATTTCCTTTAAATATGGAAGACTCAGCCATAAGGCAAAATATGTTTCAATAGGACAGAAATTAAAATTTGATAGTAATTTGACGTGAAACAAATTACCAGAGGAATCATAGGAGCCAGATTGTAAAATTAATATTTCTCATAACTTCCAGCATTAGAAATCTTACCACTAGTACCAGCAGTATATCTACAGGCCATATTTATTTCATAGTCAGCTGAATTGCAAATGGAAAAGTAGTTGAAGTTGTTAAATTTTCCTCTAAGATTAAAATTTCATTTATGTTATTCTTTATGACATTTTAGTGTCATAACTGCCATAGATACAAAATAGTAACCTTTGAGCTACATAAAGAGAACTTTTTCCTCTCTTTTGTTCATGGCACTCTGGTAGGTAGCTGAAAACTAAGATTTTAATATTTAATTTATAGTTCCACAGAAGTTTCTTTTATTGGAAGAACATAACAAAATCTTTTGCCAAAGAAGTGCTTTGTATACCTCAGTTAAAATAAATTAATATAAAGCAGCATTTTTAGAAGAGAAATTGCATTTTTTTCCTAAGATTCATAACTAAGAATGAATGTGGAATGTGTAGGTGAAGAGCTTCTAGTTGAATTCTGACAATGTTTTCGTTTAAATTATCTGTACTTCTGTTTACATGTTAAAACAAAATTATTTGATCATAAACAAAATAGACGTAGACACAGAAATAATTCAAGGAAATTTTGAGATCGGTTGCAGTTTTTGTCCCCCTATTCAAAAGGTGTAATAAAAGGATATAGGGAGGTGGAGAGGGGAAATAGGAAATAGATTTATTTATTTATTTATGTATTTATTTATGTATTTATGTATTTATGTATTTATTTATTTATTTATTTATTTATTTATTTAACACTTTGTATGTGTAAACCCCTGTAATGTATCTCTTGTATGCTTAATTATTGTTCTACTGTAACCTTTTCATTTCAACTTCTGAAACTGTCTAGTCTAGTAATTCCATGCGCAAGAAGCATTAAGTTCTACTTTAATTTGGAAAACTAGCGCAGCTGATTGTAACAGTTCTACTAATATAATTTACCAGAAAAATATACGTAACTAATTATTGTAAAATATGCTGTATTGTTAAATTTTAGTGAAGGGCCAGCAGCTCTGAAAAGAAGACTAAAGCACCTTGCATCAAAATAACTTAACTGAGACAATTTATGAACTTAACATAATAGTAAGTTTATTTTTGTGCTGCAAGCTCATAAGCTTCAGTACAAAGAAAAATCTAACTTTCTGTTCCACTTCCTCTAAAACCAGGGAAAATACCAGACATCTAATTCAGTTTTCTAAAATCCAGCTGCAACAAAACAAGCTTCCTTCTAATAATTTTATGGTTATAGTAGTTGCTAATCCATCCTAAAGTCGTGGGCAATTCTGATTCATCTCAGTTGATTTAACAAGATACTGCCTGTAGTTGGGCATATAAGAAAAATCAGCACTAACATGGTAAGCATTTTGTAACTTCCTCACTCGTTAATCTTCCTAAGTAGCATAATTACATTAGAAAGGTACAATTAAAAGGAGTATTTCCTTTCACTGTGTTCCTTCCTATCTCAGCTAACTCGCCTGCATAGATGTTATTTGTTTGCATGACCTGAATCAGACCTCACTCAATATCTAGATAATGGACTGAAAGATATACTTTAGTAAAGGAAGTGAACCTGGGGCCATAAGTAAAACTGCTGATATTGTAGTGTGCTGCTTGGTTGGACTATTCCAGATAGAATTGTTTGATGTGTCTTTCCAATCTGTTTGAAAGTTGCATCTTTTCTTCCAGTATTGCCTTCTGTTGTCCTAGAATTCTACCTGATGCAAGCCATATCCCTCTGTTTTGCCAAGAAAACCTCTTTAGCTGTTTGGTGGCAGCTGGTTCCCCTAATTCCACTGGTTTGCACATAAGAACATGTGAAGTGAAGTTACCATCCTTAGCAGTATGTATAGCTTTCTAGAGAAATGTTTTAGTTCATTCCTGTTGGTCTCCTAATACAAAGTTAGAGTTTTGCTCAGAGCTCTTAGCAAGTGGATTTCAAAACAGTCATTGATAACTTACAAATCTTACTGCCTTTTTAAGCACATTTACTGGACTAATGAGTCTGCAGAAGATAAAGTTATTTATTGCAAACCTTGGTCTGGAATTGATTGGTTGCATTTATTGATAAACAGCTGCGGACTGATTAGAAGCTTGTAGCTAAAGTCATGTACATTATATATTTGCATTATATACATTATATATTTTATATATATATATATACCCGTGTGTATAAACAGCATATTTGAAAGGCTAGAAGGGACCATTGAGGGCATACAATCCCACCCTCATAATCTAGTCTACAGTAAGTCTTTCACTGGGCCTAGTAGTCATCCAACCTGAAATAAAAACTTCAACTAAGATTAACCAGATGTGCCCCTTAATAAATAGCCCAATGGTTACTCAACATTAATGTATTTTTTACTTGTAGGTTGAATCTACCTAATGCCAGTTGGGTCCTTCTAGTGGTTAGATTCCTCAACACGTTTCTAAACATGGATTCAGCATCCTGGTGCTATTCAAGTGTGATGAGCAGATGGCAATAAGGTTAAAATATAAGTAAGGAACAAAGGAAGAAATTAGTAGTCAGCTCAGGCACACTTCACCACATCAGTGCTTTGCACTTATGCTTAAATTTAAACATATTTTTCTGCCTAAAAAGGGTGGTGACTTGCTTATGAGTACCTATTTAGATTCAGGGAGTCACTTTTTTCCAATTCTTCCTAATATGAGAAGATTGCTTCAAGTACCACTTAGGTCTCCCAACAGATACTACAGCAGAGGATTGCAAATTTGGTTTGGAATATTGAGGGTAGAGTTAAATTATATAGTCTATGCATAGCTGACCTGAATAAACCTTCCTTTCACCCTTTCTGGGGTTGAAATTGATACTCAAGGTAGTGGATGCTTTCAGCTAGTGCTCTTGAAATGATTGATTAGGCATGCCTGTGCAAACTCTCATACAAGACAGGAGTGAAATGCCTCTGAAAAATCTGTGGTATTCCTGCTGGTCCAGTCTAAGGCTCTCTTGAACAGAAAGTACAGATTGTGCTAAACTGTGTGGTGGTTTTTTTCAAATGCCCAAATGTTAATTGATGTGATAGGTGATGTGATCTCACTTACCTTCCAACAGGCCTGGTGACTTTTGCATTACATACTGTGAAGAATCACAACTATTACCAATTAGAATATAGTTTACTGCCTCACATTTAAGCATGATGCATTTGGCAGCTTGTATAGTACTCCAAAAATAAAGAGGGCATTTACAATAATTTGGCAACTCTCACGACCAAATACAAGCTCCAGCAACTGCAAAAATGTTTTCTTCAGGGAAAACAGAAGAAGTTCTTTACAATGAGGATGGTGAAACTCTGTAAGAGGTTGTCCAAAGAGCTGGTGAATACCCTCACCCCCGGGGCTCCTTCATGATCACATTGGACTGGACTCTGAGCAACCTGATCTAATTGAAGATGTCCCTGCCCATTGCAGGGGGATTGAGCTCGATGACCTTTAAAGCTCTCTTCTAACACAAACCAATCTATGATTCTATGAAAATTGTTCCTAGATATGCCTTAAAAAGGATGAAAAGTTTTAAATGACACACACTGATTTAGAAAGTGGAGAGTCCATTTCCTTTATTGTTTCATGTGTATGGTTCAGTTTTTAAAATTTTTGTTTAACTTTTATTATAGCTGGTGGTATTTTTGTATTAACTACTTCAGCTGGACAAAAATGTGCTTTAATAGAAGAACTGCGAGGAATTTAACTATTCTTAATTCATAAACAGATATTAAATATTTCTTACATTATTAAATATTTCTTTTCTTTCAAAATCAAGCTGCTTGCAAAGTATAGGTACTCACAGATAAAGATATTTCAAATAGAAGAGCTTGTTACTTTAATTGTAACTTCTCTTTTAAAATTGTTATAGAATATGGCTTAGGAACAGTGTTCTAATTAATATTAGATTAGAGGCTGTCTATCTTCCACCTTCCTGTTTTGCATGTTGCTGTTTTAAGTCTTCTTTTCAATTCTTTGAAGTAGTATTTTTTATTGGGAAAAATTTTACTCAAGTTGCAGAAACATTAGGAGTAAATCTATTTGCTATACAAAGAGTGAATGTCGTTTTAGATTATTTGACTAATCTCTTTTTTGGAATGCTATGCTGTCCATATCTTGGTTTAAAATGAGATATTTCTGTGTTAGTATGTGGAGCATTTGATGACTCCACTTAAAATCCAACATGGTACATGGATTCCTGTTCTGCTTGTGAGTACTCATTTCTCTGAGCTGAAATTGCCATTAATTTTACAATATCAAACAACACAATTGGCTTCTTTATCAAGGAATTGCATGCAAAATAACCACATTATCTATGATAACTCTTACAATAATGAGTAAAGGTTCGGGCACAGATTTGAGCTTGAAGGGGATAAAATTAGGGAAACATTAGGGAGGCCAAAGGATTTAATCAAATTATTTTAAAAAAAACTAATGAAACTAGTTGTGTACACTTCCATATATAGGTTGTTCTCTAGAATGAAGAGCAGCTAATGCTAGCCACATTTTGTCTATGAGATTATTTGTATACTAAATACACTATGATATATACACTGGTATTACTGGTGTTGATATTTTATAGTTATTTTTTAAATGCAGAATCTCTCAAATATTATTTCTTTCTCAGACTTTAAAGGTAGTAATACAAGTGGTGTCTTCCTTGTCTCAAGAACTCATGATAATTCACAGTGGAGTTTATGAATAATTAACCTACTGATTTATCATTTTTGGGGGTCCCTCTATGACTTCAGAAAGAATTTCTAATTTTTTTGAATAATGTTTGAATTGGTTCTATGTTGTGAACATTCTCAGTTTAATTATCATTTTAATTTTCAAAGAAAAGAAGAAAATGGGCACAACATTTAATACCTGTGAGATATAGCTTGTATACAACTCCACTGTCTTAAATAGTTTTTTAGCTCTTAGGTGGTATCTAAGTGATTTGGCTATGTCTGGTTGCTGCATGTGTATTATTTTAGTGTAGTGTGGCAAGTGGTAATCCTATCATTTTAGAAACTATTCATCTGAAAAATGTTGCAGGCTTTTATTTGTCAACCTCTCAGGAGAGAGACTTAAATGGAAGACAGAGAATGAACACCTACATAGCTGCTATTACATGTATATTTCCAAAAATACTTTAAAAAATCTATTAATGCCTTAAGAATTCACATTGTGTTTGAGTTTAAGCTGTTATTTTCTTGATGCTTCGTCAATACACTGATTCTTAGTTTTCTCCCCTGAAAACTCAATAGCCACTTAGACAATTTTACAGTTGGCATTCAGTGTTTCTCAAAGCAGAGGAACAAAATGAATGCAAGCATTACATTCTTTAAAGGATGCAATGGCTGTCTGTGCAGTGGTCTGAGGCTTTAAAAATAATCTGTGGCTAATCTCTTTGTGACCACATAATTGTTCTCTGAGATTCCCAGCGAGACTGCTCATGACATACCCTGGTATATGTCTTGTTGGTTTCAAAGTGGGACAATTCATGATCTATTTCTATATGTACACTTGCCTGTCCTGTTCTTATTATCCTGTTCTTATTAAATGTCAGGAAGGGCTGTGAGAAGCAGTGAGGTGAAGCACTCATTGTGGGCCTGCACAGAAAGATCGGAACAAGGAAGGGTGAAGGACAGTAGCTCCTGTGATCCTTCCTTTATCCCTTTATCTTCTACCAAATATCCTGCATTTTGGGGTAGAAGGGACATAAACAGAAACATGACAGGCTTGCAATGATAAATACAATGTACTTCGTTGCTCTTTTTTAAATAGCCCTTTTGTTTTAAGCTACTCTACAATTACATGTCAAGTCAGAGTTCTTTAGTTTCACACAAATAGAATTAACCCCTTGTTTTCCTCTAAAAAAATCAGTTTTTTGCCTTTTTTTTTTTCCTGTGTATTCTGACATGTTGAAGAGAAATGAGAAAAATATGATAATAGTTGAGCAGGGCACCTTCCAAAAATGATGCAATCATAACAGTGAGTGTTGCTGTTCAAAAAAATAGAAGAATGTATGAAGGAAATAAAGGCTTGTTGCTTAAAGCCTTCCAATAAATGGCACTTATCATGCTAGTGATGAGTCAGTCAGTTTTTTGTTTCCTTGTTTACTTGCTTGGTTTTGTTTGTTTGTTTGTTTGTTTTTTCCTCATGAGATCATGTTTTTGTATAGTTTGAGCCTTTCAATTTGAGCTTGTCAAAGCTAAATTAAATCACAGAACTGCTGAAATAAATTTTTCTTATTGTCCTCCTATAGATCATTTGCAATCTGGGCTTGGGTATATTTTTATTGGAAACCATATTAAGGAAAAGAGAAGAAGCAAAACTTGCAAAAAGGAGAATGACTACGCCTGTGTTTGGGTCCCAGACTCTGAGGCTTTATTTTACTTTGTCAGTGATGGAAAATCCACAGCCAAAGGCCACTTATTCTGGAATACTGATGTGAGGAAGTCTCTGTCACTTTCTCCTCATTCTAGCATGACCCTGTGCTGCTTTATTTCATTTCTTGAACTTCACATCTTTCCAGATGCATGTACAGATGAATGGTCTCACCATCAAACCCTATTCAATTTTTCTGCTGGTGGGAAAAATATTGCTGCATATTTAATTTGCTGCATAAGCATGTTTTATTATTTACAATATCAATCACACAATGCATATTACTATGCAACTACGTAATCAGGCAAAACAGGAGATGAGAATAGGAGACAAAGGTTTTTGTGCTTAGTCAAAGATCCATGATACCATTTCTGAACTTTATGCATTTTTAAGGACTTGTGTAGGGAATCCACCTGCATTTCAAGTAGAGTCTTCAATCCTGCCAAAATACAATTTTAAAAAATAATATCAGGCTTTTGTTGCATCAATACAACTACTGATTTGGGATGACAGAAGTGTGAAACTGAGGTCCTGTTCACTTTTCATCACTCAAAATGACGCAGGTCTGTTGAAATAAAACAAGGATGTATAGCTCCATGTTTGAGCCAATATCTAAAACAAGTATTTATAAAAAATATTTCATCATTTAGGGCTATGTCTTATGAAATATCATAAGGTTTTATTTTGCTTAAAATGCTTTATATAATGTCATATAGTCAGGTTCACAGGAGTCAGGAGACTTGAGCTCTCAGATTAGGTGCCTTGCATTTACCTCTACTCCAAAATGGAAAATACTTGCTTTCCAGGCCTCATGCAATACATGGATGCTTTGTGTGAAAGTACTTGAAGACAGATCTAGATGCAAACCCTATTATATTCTTCTAAGATTAGATTTGTAACAAGGCCAATCTTCCTACTCAATTTATCTTTCAATTTGCGTGTGAGTTTGTGGAGTGCTGTTTTGAATTATGGAGACTTAAGTTCAAGGATAATGAAAAATTAGAAAATACCTGGGCAAAATGACCTGACATGACAAGACTCAAGGAGTTCAATCAAGTGGATTAGAGAAGACTGAAAGTAGCACAGCATTAAAGTGCCAAACACAGAAGCAAAATAATTTTGGATGATTGAGGAACATAATTTTTTTAAAGAATTTGAGTGCTGTCAGTCACAATGTTAGTTGTTAAGATTGTCATGGAATCTTCAATGTGGCAACATTTTAATCAAACTTTGATATTTTAAGAATGAATCTTGTCGTTTAAATGACAATTAAATCTACACAATCATTTGCGTTATGCAGGTTATTGATTTTGATCAAAATGATAACTTTAATGTGATGTAAGCTGTTTTAAATTAAGAATAGAGAAAAGGAGAATATATTGGGATGCTTTTAGAAAATTTCAGGTGTATAAAATTTTTATAGCCTTCAAAGACTTTCCAATTAAGCACATAGGTAAGAAATGAAATAAATTTTGGAATTTTTTGATATTGCATTAAATTGTCTTTTACTAAAAGAACCTCCAAGGCTTGCAAGGATTTCTATTGTGCAGTATTTTCTCTTTTTGAGGTAAAGAAAAAGCCGCTGCTTCAGAAGTTTTTTGTTTGCTTGCTGACATTTAGTAAGGCTGAAAACATATTGCGCCATACATGACACCTCTATTAGCCTATTAGCTTCTTTCTTCTGTGAGACATGAGTGGTCATGTCTTACATTCACTTCGATACTGGTTGTTTTTATTTTTTTTAAATAAAAATGTGACTTTGGCATTTATTATCCAAACCAAGTCTTTCTCCTACTGCTTTATACTTAAATTAATAAACAAAAAAATGTAGAGAAAAATGAAGACTTTGTGTGACGTGCTACTTAAGAAACATTATTTTCTGCACTTCTTCAGTTACAGTGCTTTGTGTGGTTTGGGTTTTTTCTTTTTTCTGTTGTCTTAATTGGATCGCAAGGTGCTCAACATTTCATACACCTCCACTACAATGTTAGTCTCCTAAGATATTTAATACTTGTTTTAATTTGTATCATCTTTGAGATGTGTTTTTTCTGTTTCTGTTGGCATAATAGTTTCATTTCAGCTTGTTAACTCAGTATTGTTGTCTTTTATTTGATGGCTTTGATCTGACTGTTTTTACAGTCATAAAAAATGTTCAAAAACATGAGTATTAATTCCTGAATTGTTGGCTTAGTTTTGTCTTTGTCACTTGAAATGCACCAAGCTCAGAGATAGACTTTCCAATTTCTTATTGTTAGACTCCAGAGTTTGTTAGACTTCTAGTTAAGATTTTTATGGTAAATGAGTGTGGATCTTTTGCTGTTCTCAAGGTGGCATGTTGCTGATTTTATCTCTTTGTTTCAATCATGAGAAAATTTTTGCTAAGGAAGAATATCAAAGATAGAAGCAGTCATGTGAGGAATATTAAAAGTTTCTTCAAAGACAAATATCAAATCCTCAGTGGATTCTCCTCTTCACTCTTCATTAAGCAAGAAGACATATTTTTCTGAGGAGAAAAAGACATGATGTATTCCAAAAGCCTTTCGGCTGGACAAATGTTATGACTTACCATTGTCAATATTTTCTACCTGTCTTACTACCTCTACTTATTACTCAGACTGTGTCTTACCAATAACTTTAGAGAGAACATTTTTACAGTCCAGTCTCTTTCTATTCAAATAGTTTACAATGTAGCATGACTTTTATTTATCTAAATTGTATAGAAGAGAGTAGTGATTATTTGAATCTGTAGAAAAAAAATCATGTAACATTAACTTTATCACACATTTTTTCTTTTAACCAATATATTCAATTACTCTTCTTATCCTATTTCATTTTGGCCCCCAAGAAGGAGAAAAAAATGACTTCAGTTTCAGGAAATAACTTTTTGATGAGGATGATATAGGCTTTCATGTTTATCTTTTCACTTTTCTTCTAGGCAGTTTGTGATATAAATATACTGTAACAGTAGTCAATACATTGCTGTATTGAAATAAAGCCAGGATAATTTTGCTTTCTTTCATCAACACAGACAAAGTATTTCCAGTTATCTTTATAATCTAGAAATTGAAATGGATGGCATTTATGTTTTGTTCTTCTGTGCATTGTGAAATTATATCCATTGTAGAAAAATAAGCACTTATAACATGGAATAAAAAAAGGGACCTAATCTATTGCCTGTGCTTATTGTTTCTTTGAAGTGAAAATTTATTTATTTGAAAAGCTTGAATATATCTGTAGTTTTCTAGCTGAGAAAGCTTATTCAAACTTCAGGTGATTTAATCTATTATATATATATATATATATAAAAATTTATATTAATTTATGAAAACAAATGTACCAGAGGCATTTTGAATACCAGGACATTATTCTGGCTTAAGTTGTTCCTGACCTGGAAGTTGCTGAAGTCTCAGAGAATATGAAGGATAACATAATTTATTCTTTTGCACCTTCATGGCAGCTGGTATTTACCAGTGAAAAACAAAGAGATTGTATTTCATGGACTTTTAATCTGATAACTTTGAGCAGTTTTTCTGCTTGCTTCGTTATAGCCATGATTTAAAAACAAAAACAAACAAAAAAAAAGTCAAAAAGTAATCTTATGCAAGAATTTTCAGGCCATCTCTATTTCTAATTGTCATTTTTAGTCCCTTCCTTTAATATGCAGGATACACTTAATGTCAGACTCTGGATTCCAGTGAGGTAGCATAAAATGTTACCACCCTTATGTTTACGACATTAGCTGGAGTAAGTAATACCACAGTAAGAGCACCTTCCTACTTCCAAGGCAAAATGAAAGAATTGTAAATGAAGCTTTCTCAGTGTTCATGGACATTTGTTTTACTTTGTCCAAGATTATTAAAGTGTAGATAGCCATTGCCTCCTCTCCTAGGGTTTTGGGAATTCTTCCACTCTGCTGCACTAAGAGTTCTGGTTGGCAAAGCAGTTTCAATGCACGCCAAGAGTTCATGTCTGTCCCTGCCATAAACACCCTCTCCAGAGCTTGGCTTTTTCTTCCCATGGTCCTTTGACACCAAGAGCCTGTGATTCCATCTGCACGTGACATGGCGTGGTTGGCTGTCCAGCCTCATGATGGTGGCAATCAGTATAACCTCTGCCTCTGTGCATCCCTGAGAAAGTAATTTTGGTTGTCATTTCCTTTGTCTGGTGACAGATAGTGTGCTAGACAAAGGTCTTGTACACAAACAGAAGGGAATTATTTTAATTAAAGCATTGGACATTTTGAGCTTGACATGTTTGACTCCTGTATTGATGTGCTTGATTCCTTAGCTTAGCTAAGCTCCTTTTCAAGATAACCTTTGTAAATCCTGATTTAAAATGTTAGCTATTATTAATCATTTGAAAATAGATGGACTACCAGTATTTAAATACTTCTATTTAAATTAATGACTTAAATCTCCTTCAATGTGAGGACCATGCATTGGACAAGACCCGTATTTTTCTCAATTAGGGTAAAGACAGAATAGTGATGGTCAAGCTGTATTGTAGAATGAGCCATGAAGTAATCTAGGAAGATATACATTTGCATTTTCATGGTTTGGTTTTTCTTTCTCAATGAGATTTATATTCCTAGGCATCCAAGCATCCACTTGCAGATAATTTCTGATCTTGCACCATGCCTGAACTTTGGCTGTAATTCCTTGGCTGTGATGCTACTGCTGTTTCCAGATCAATTAGTGATGCTCTAACGAAGCTTTTTGTATGCAATGGGACAAGATACAGCCTGATTAGATGAACTGTATGGTGACAATGATTAAGATTTGAAACTCAAATATCTTTCGTAATATAAATTGAAGGAAATATAACATAAGAGCTAGGGAGAGAAAAAGGAAGTAAAGAAACTAAGTCTAAACATTTCAGTTGCATTTCATTTTTTAAGGAGCATTTGCAGGGCCTGGGCTCATTGTTTATTTTGGGAAAAGAGGTGTGAATAGTCTGTTTTGGGCTTTTGGACTGTGTTTGTAGTGTTTTTAAAATTTTTTTTTATTTTCAGACATAAAAATATTTACTTTTATTCCCAAATCACGTGTATCATTCATCTTTTTAATATTTTCAGATCTGATATGATATTCAGATATTTAAAGAGTAGGATGTGGACTTGGAAAAAGAAAATAAAATCTCAACTTTAACACAAACATCTTGAGGAAGAAACTCATCTGAGCCCATCCTGTGTGAGAGAAGAAACAAATAATGAATAAAATATTTAGACATGCCTGAAAACACAGAGAGGTTGAATGGATCTAAGTCATCTCCATTAAGATTTCTGTGCTGAACAGTAACTGGTTGTTGTCATGGGTATAGCAGCTGCCTTTCTATTCAGGGGATTTCTTCTTTAATCAGTGGGGACCACTAGCCTTAAAGTCTGCCTGCAGATTGGACTAAGAAAAGGTGGGGTGTGAAAAGTGACAAATTACTTCAACTATTAAATCAGTAAAGGGGCTGGTGCTCTTAAAGATCATCAGGACTAAACTATGAAGCATAAGGTTAGAAAAAAATATGGGTGTAGCAAATAATTTTAGAGTTGGGAGTTAGACCTCTGAGGAAAGGTACTGCATTTTACTTTTCTGTGATGAGCTAAATGAAAGAGATCTCTCATCTCACCCACCTGCAAGAATAGTTCTGACTGCATCAGAGATAAAAAAATCCTGATGCTATTATAAAGCTTTTTCTTATCTTCATTGATATGATTTGTGAATCTTTGGCTCTATCCTTTTTGCAAATGCCATAGTCATATTTTGAAAATAGAAAATCAAATATTTATAAAAATAGTTTGCAAGATTTTTGTCATTAAATGTATCATCAAATCCCTTATGAATGTTCTTACAATTTCTGAGAATGGGCATTTTACATAAGCATATCAATATACATCTAGAGGTTGTAATAATTTTGGTGAGAGAAGAAGGAAAGAGATAATTTTTTTCCTGCTTTTCCCTGATGTATTCAACCATGAGCTATTTTTCTAATTTTTCACCACCTTGTGTTCTAACTGTAGTAGCATTTGCTGCACTTTGTATCTGGTATTTCCAACTCCTACGCTACAAAATCCCTGAAGATCCACTAAGAGAGGACATTGACAAAGTAATAAATTTTTTTTTTGTTTTCTTTGTTAATCATGTGCTGCACACAGCAGAGCTGTCTTGGATTTGTTTGTATATTTTTGGCTTATTTAATTTGAGCAGAGAATTGCTACGGCTGACTGACTCCAACCTGTGGATTCTAGAGAAGGTGCAACAGCCCTCTTCTCTGTTTGTTTCTAATTTCCCAAAATTAGTTAATTCATCTATATTCGTCTTCATAGCACAGGGTGAACATGGTGCAAGGATAGATGTTTCCAGTGACATTCAGTTGTGCTTATACAAAGAACAGTGAATAAACTTGATTTTGAATGACAACTGTTAGGTCTCCTTAAAACTTAGCTGTTCTAGAAGCTTATTCTGCTACACAGATTTAAGTTAGATTTGAAAAAGAAACTTTGAAAGTTCTCAGACAGAAGTTTACCGTGGAGCAAAGTAAAATTGAACAAGTCGGAGGATAAAAGTGTTAAAAATATTCAGTTCTTAAAGGAAAATTTGTGAAATCTTTACCATTAAGGTCCTTGTTCAAACATCCTATTATTGTATGCCTCTACCTATTCATTTCTTTCTTTTAATCATCCTGGATGCTAATACCGAAAGAATGAGAAATGAGGAAGAAGGGATAAAGGTAATAATGTACACAATTAACATTACAACTTATTTGACATAACAGAGATTTGTGATTTGAGATTTGGGATAACTTGACAGAAACAATAGTATATTCAAATATATGTATGCTTGGATTGGATTTCAGAATGCAGAAGGAACGAGATCTGCTGAAATTCCATGGACAATAACAGAAGGAAAAACAATCAGGGACACTATTGTGTTGATGCTGCATGTCACACCCCCAGGTTTGTAAGGACAGGTAGACAGTGCTTTCCATGGGCAGCTACAGACTGAATCAAAGCAGTGAATACTGCAGTAGGAAGTATTTCCCAGAAATCTTTTGTGGGAGGTGTACTACAAGATGCAATGGCCTACCAGATTTTTTATAATTTTGTTACAGTTTCTTTGTGTAGAAAGCTAAAATGCTCAGATGAATACCAACTAGTGGGATTTAGTTGAGAATGTGGAAATGGAGAACAACTACTTGAAGCTAGTGAAAAGAAGATGAAATCAAATAACAAGAAAACAAAACAAATGAACTAGAAGAAGCCAGACTCCAGTGCAGACTCCAGTTGCATTTGCAATGCAGATTTACAAAAAGTTATGCTGTGGCAATGTAGCAAAGTGAGAACAGCAACAAACACACAAACTAATAGTAGATTTAGTGAATGACAACATGAAAATAAATGAAGCTATTTTTATTGTCCCCAAAATGTCAAACATCACATAGGTATGCTGCACTGTAAAGTGATATTGCAGAGATGAGGAAGACAGAGCATTAAGTAGGAATGGACACATGGTATTTACATATGGGAAAAGTTATCCTCTATGTTTTAAACATATGTGACAATTTTGAAACAAATTTCCTGTGAGATTTTCTGTGTAATTTGGTTGTTTCCATACCAATATATACATATTCTTATACTTCAGATTTAAAGGTCAGAAATATTTATAATAATTTTAGGAAATGCTTTTCTTGAATTTAAGTATGCACATATTTTAAAATATGTCCATAAATTACAGCATTTATAGAATGTTTCCCTTTGGTTGCAATCTCTCCTTTGTGTAACTGTTGAGGGTTTTTTTTTTCCTTTATTGTACATAACATAGTTAATTAAAGTGTACCCCAGTGTTCTTGTTTAACATCTCATATACTAGAGAACTGCCATTTTAATAATTTTTATAACTTTGACCTAGGAAGAAATTGATATATTATGAATATTTTTGTCTTGATATTTTGAAGAGTATGCCAGCTAAACTGTGTGGTTTGTGACAGAAGTGGCATACTGAATGGATTTTGAGCAATCCTTTGCTCCAAGGATTTTAAATCTAAAGATGCAGAATCATCCATTCAGAAGTCCTGATCAATGCAGCTTCTCTTATCTAGCTGGGAAAACATTTTCTTCTGGATAAGATGATTTCAGATGGTTTCTCACCTTCATGTGTTTTGCTTGAGCTGTGAATTAAATCCCTTCTGGATGTAAGTATTGCTAATTTTTATAGCCTCTTTTTAAGTGCTTCGTGAAGTCATAGTCACACAAATTATCTTAGTCATAATCTAATTAAATAGAATGAGAGCTGTGTTTGCATTTCAGAATTCTGTCTCCCACTCATCATAAATATAGCAAAATGTGTGTATTTTTGAACAGGCAAATATATGTATCTCTATATATGAAAACATGTAAAAATATAACAGGCCTCACAGATTTCTTCCAGACTGAGCTCTCAAAATAGAAAGCAGTAGGATTGAAAACGAGTTTTGATTAAACCTATGGGTTCTAGTGGTAAACAATTGGATATAAAACAACTGCAGATCTTTGTTACACTGCCTGGTCTAGCAATAGCTAGATAATGAAAAAATAGGCATACAGAATTAGTTTAGTAAGATGGTTATGTATATATTGCTGGACATGAAGACAGTTCAGAAAAGCAGAATTTTTTGTGCATTGTTAATATAACAATTACTTTAACAGTGGTTTGCAACACAGTCTTTGAAGAAAAGACTAATATTTAAGGAACAATTTAAAGAAAGAAAAAACCTTATTATTTTAATTGGTAGAAGAACAAAAAAAATCCTCACCAAATCCCAAAATACTATTCCTTGAACATGTTCAATTTTCCACTTTTACCAGGATGATCTTATCCAGTAGTGAGCAGATTACATCTAATGAAGAATGTCAAATGTGTACAATTATTCTTGTTTACTTTCTAAAGATCCACTTAGGTTACTACAATGGGAAAACAAGCATGGGTCTGTGCCTGATGTAGACTTGATGATATAATTTCCTATTATTTAATTATTCAGACATAAAATGGCATAGTGTTGGAAACTATGACCACACACATGCCTGCATTTCTTACGTACAATTTTGTGGTATTTCAAATTAGTCCTAAGCCTAAAGAATTTACCAATATAAACTCATACCATTTCTCTAATCTAGTAAAAACCCACACTTCTGAAATATCAAGGACACAATAAAAGGCAAGTTCTTTGTTTGCCAGACCTGCATTGCTGGAGGTTTAACCAGTGGGCCAGGCCTTGCAGTCTGCATGTGATTATCATGGTTCTTGGTGTAGTTCAGATGGGAATGTATTCAGTTCAAAGGATAAACTTACAGAAATATTACAGCACTTAGGTACATCATCATCTAGGTGCACTTAAAAGTAATTTTACTGAGTTTGTTGTGACTACATTTTGTTATTTATTTATGTTTTGTTTAATTTTTCCTAACATTTTCTTTATCTTTACACTAAAAAAAAAAATAACACTATGAAAAATATCTACTGTGAAATCTGAGTAAGAGCTTTAAGCCCCCAATATGTAAATGCCAGGTCTTGTTGCTTGTGTAACGGGTTCATATAAAGGCCCGAAGAGTGGGTCCCCATTTTCTGTTCCCTGTTGTTATCCATGAAATACCTAGATTTCACAAGTCTCCCTATCTGTTAAATTGCTACTGGTCCATTTTGCCATAAAGAGCAGCAGTGAAGAATTTAGCAGTTAGTGCTTTTCATGTCTAAATTTCGGTAAGGAAGATTTAACTGGTATCTTGCCCACGGGGATTAATGTAGTAATCATTCTATGATTAGGGATTTGTGAACGTGTTCCTGTGCGGTAAGCCAGCGGATGTACACATTCTGAGTGTGTCAGTTTCTTTCTGAAAATTAGAAATCATATTCTTAGAATCATTGAATCATAGAACATTCTGAGCTGGAAGGCACTCATCAGGATCATCAATCCCAACTCTTGGGTCTGTGCAAGACACCCCAAGAATCACACCATATGTCAGAGAGCATTGTCCAAATGCTTTTTGAACTCAGACAAGCTGGGTGCTGTGAACACTGGGGTGCCTGTTCCAGTGCTCAACGAGCTCCTGAGTGAAGAACCTTTTCCTGATATCCAACTTAAATCTCCCCCCACTCAGTTTCGTGTAATTTCCTTGAGTCCTGTCACTGGTCATAGAAATTAAAGAGATCAGTAGCTGTCACTCTCCTTTTGCTTGTGAGGATAGTAAAGAGCATAGTGACATCTCTCCTCAGTCTCCCCTTTTCCAGGCTGAAAAGACCAACTGACCTCAGCTGCTCCTCATATGGCTTCATTTCCAGACCTTCACCATCTTTGTTGCCCTTCTTCAGACATTCTCTAGCAGTTACTTCTTATACTTGAGCATCCAAGGCTGCACACAGGATTCGAGGTGAGGGTGCCCAGTGTGGACCATAGAAGGACAATCCCCTCTCTTGCCCAGCTGGTGATGCTGTGCCTGATTGCAGGCATGGATCCTGACCCCAGGACATGTATATCCCTCCTGGCTGCTGGGGCACTGCTGACTCATGATTAACTTGCCATCGACCAGGACCCCCAGGGACCTTTCTGCAGTGCTGCTTTCCAGCCTCTCATGTTTCACCCTATCCATACAGGGTTGCCATTGCATCTACAGAATCCAGCACCTGGCCTTTTTAAACTTAATATGCTTTGTGATTGCTCTGCCCTCTAATTTGTTGAGGGTTCTCTGCAGGGCCTCTTTGCCCTTGGAGGATTAAACAGCTCCTCTCAATTAGGTGTTATCATCAAACTTAGCATTCCACTGAGCCCTGCAAAACTCTACTGGTGACAGGTCACCAGTCTGATGTCACCACACTCACTGTAACCCTTTGTGCCCCATGTGGAAGCCAGTTGCTTGCCCATTGAGAGAGGCATTGTGAACACACCCCCTGCTCTTTGAGGATTCTCAGCTGAATCCCATCAGATCCCATAGATTTGCAGGGATTCAGCTGGAGCCACCAATACTGGACAATTTTAGGGTCAACTGGGAGTTGGTTGTTCTCACAGTCATGGTTCTCCAGCTCAGGGTACTGGGACTCCTCTGGTCTGCTGTCAATGTTGAAGACAGAGGCAAGGAATGTGTTAAACACCTCTGCCTTGTCCATGCCCCTGTTTGTGAGGTGACCATCCTCATCCTGTAATAGGTTGATGTTGTTTTTACACTGCCTTTTACCATTAATATATTTGAAATAATCTCCTTTTTGTCGTTCACCACAGTAAAAGTGAAGCTGGAGTGGCTTCAACTCCAGCTGAGCTTTGGTTGCATGAATTCTCTCCCTGCCATCATGAGCAGCATCTCGGTATTATTCCCATGTCACCTGATCTTTCTTCCACTGGGCAGTCACCTTCCTTTATTGCCTTATTTCCAGCAGAACATCCCTGCTCAGCCAAGCTGGCCTTCTGCCTTGCCTGCTTGAGGGACATCTCTGACATTGGGGAATTTTCTGCTCCTATGTACTAAGGAGGTGATGCTTAAAATGTGATCAGCGCTTACAGACCCCTGCACCTGCAGAAACTTCTTCCCAGGAGGACTTTGCTTATTAATTACCTGAGCAGCCTGAAGTCTGCTCCCCTCATGCCCAGAGTTGAGGTTTTTCTGGCACTTTTCCTCATGTCAACAGAGATTTTAAACTCAATCTTTTCGTGATTTCAGTGGTCAAAATGGCCCCAGTCTCTGCTTTGCTTATTAGATCCACCCTGTCATCAAGCAGCAGATCAAGGACAGTGTCTTTCCAAGTCAGCTCCCTTGAGACTTGTTCCATAATGTTTTCATCCAGGTCTTTAAGGAATCGTCTGCCTCAGGCTGCACCAACTGTGTGATGGTCCCAGTCAAATTCTGGCCAGCTGCAGTCCCCCAAGGACAAGGACAGTTAGCCTGGAAGGATCCCTTAATTTCTCAAAGAATAATTCATCAGTGCCATTGTCCTGGCAAAGAGGTCTATAGTAGACTTCCACAATGACATCCAGATTAATTGGTTGCCCTTTGGTTCTTATCCAGAGACTCTTAACTGTGCCATTGACAACTGTGCTATTGCCAAGTGTGCCACACATTATAACCCTTCCATTACATATGATGCCCACCCCTTCACCTCTTCCACCCTGTCTATCCCTCCTGAAGAGCTTGTAAGAAAAACAGCAAACCTGAGTCCTCTCTTCTTGAGGACTAGTTTTGGAGCTTCTCAATTGCTCTGCTTCTTCTGCCAGAAGAAGGAGAAAAATTTGACCAAATAAAAGTACTTTTAGCCTTTCCTGAGTGTGTAGAGATAAAGTTTTAGGTTTATCTTTGCTATATCCAAACTCTAATTCCTGTCTCAATCGAAAAGAAATCTTATCTACAGTGCTGGTATGATAAAAATTATGACATTATGAAACTAGTGCCAGCTGTATTTGTGAAAGCTACTGTCCAGCTGGAGATAAAAAGCTAAAAAAATCCAAAATGCTAGACTAGACCTTGGACATAGAGAAAACTTGGATTTCTCATTTGCAGTTGTCTGGAGGTGTGTTTGGGGATGTTTTTCAAATGCTCTTTCCCTTTCTTTTATACTTCATTCAAATACTTTGAATATTTTAAATTTTTCTTGGAAGTAACAAATTAATTGCTTGTATATTCAGAAAGCTTTATTTTAGCTATCCAGTGAATATTCTTCTGTTATTGTTTTTGATCACATTAGCTCCTCTTCCATAAGGAAGTTGTCTTCCATTGCCTTCCAGACTGTAAATATGACAAGCAGAAAATTAAACTTATTTTGTAATAAAAATCTAGAATGTAAAATAATGCATATTTTTAAAAATATTGAACAGCAGCTAAAACAAATTGATTTTGAGCTCAAATCTCCTTCAACTAAATCCAGCCAAAGGACGAATGACATAAACTTGTATTTTATATGTCTTCTCAATCTACTGTCATATAATAATAAACTTTCAAATTCAGGTTTGTCAAACATAAAGATAGCTCAATTTCAGTCACCTGAAGTAATTTCAGAGTAATATGCCTCTCATTTTGGTCATAATTTAAGTAAATTATGTAAGATCATCAAAAGGTAGATGTGTGTCTTGTTTTATGAATGCTAAGATCCTTGTTACTAATATATTTGTGTTTTGAGTTCAAGAAGAAGAGATTAGCAATTTGACCTTGACAGTCATTGGTATGTGACAAGAATATAAAGCAGGAGGTTTATTTGTAGCCAATATATCCTAGATTTTTCTAGTCTACAAAATCTCCTAGCTATCTACTTGACTATTAGACAAAACAGTAGCTGTGTCATAGCTGACACAGTTGTTCTCTCAGTTTAAATTTGCCAGCCCTGATTCTACTCCACTCTTCTGTAGCAAAGTTCTATTCAAATACAAGATAGGAAATTATCATACGTAAAGGTTTTACTTCCAGCTTTGAAGAAATCTCTTCATCTGTTCCCAGCCCTCACCTGCATGAGGAATCTTACTTGAAAACATCTGTCTTAAATGGCACAACAGTTAGCCTTGCATAGCAAGTTTCAAGGGTTTGTCACTTGGATCACACACCTCTCTTTGAACAGTCATTGGTATGCAGTGTGTTACATGTCTTGATACAAAGCCAAATTCAGAGTTCCAATGCCTTGCTACCACTACAGTCTGGACCAAGTTTCTCTGAAAATGCCCTGAAAAGATAAATTTGATCAGCTTGGGGCAAAGGGATTATTTTTTAATAAACTTGAACTATGAAAAATAGGAAATATATGCACTAGCAAATGTGAACAGAAGGAGGAAAATTATGATGGCTTTTAGAAAAGCACAAAGTGTGAAGAAATTATAGTGCTTCAAGGCACAGGTGAAAGTTAGTGCTGCCCATAAAAGAAATAAAACCCATTCATTATACAGCCACTGAGTTGCTCTGTAAGATTGTAATGTAAATGCATGTTTTGGGTTGAAGGCAGAAATTACTGATGCCTTATAGTAAAAACATTTTTAAACTGGATAGCATACTGATTTTTAAATATATTTGTTTTTTTAAGTTATGGTATAAAATATGAATTTGGTGTGCTAGAACTGCCTCAGTATATTTTAAGAGTTGTAGTTATGGAAAGAAAAGTAAAGGTGGTTGTGTTATCTGAAATGGTGTTACTGCTATTCTTTATTCAAATGAGTATATGAAGAGATGGGGAAAGCGCGAACACTTCCAGAAAAAGATTTCAAAACTTGTATAAGTAATATTCCATCTCTGCAGTGGTATTCTCTCAAGTGCTTTCCATAGCTTTCCATATTACAGGAGAAAATGCAAGAAGAAGCAGAGGGACAGCATTGTGGATGAGAAAATCAAGAACAAGGGATTTATGCTTTTAGAACAGGACAATTCTATTTAGAGGGATAGGCTTTATCTATCAAACCTCAAAGGAAGTAGGCAACATATCAAATAAAAAGATCGTATTAAGATTTTAAACCCTTTGAGGTAGAGTTTTATCTGAGGTTTTAAATACAAGCTTTTGGGAAGGAAGATAATTCTAAAACAGCACATTTCAAAACTATGCATTCCCCTAGGTATTTCCTCTAAAGAAAAGTAGAGCTAGAAAATTTTTATCAAATAGGAAATTGGAAAGGAAATAAGCAGTGACAGGATTATTAGACACAGTGAAGGAGAAAAATGACATGGTTCTGTAATTTTGTGTGTGTGTGTGTGTAAAACTTGTAGAAGCCCAAGAAAAACAACTGAGAGGATATGAATATAAAGTTTGCAAATTTTTGGGAAGTGGAAGAAACCTGTCATGGGGAAAAAATAAGATAAACATAGTCCATTCAAAGACATCCTTCAAAACCACGAAGTTTTGCTCAAATGAGAAAAATAAAACACATAATAAATTTTGAAATATTGTGTATAAAAATCTAATGTGAAAGACCAGAAAAGGGCGATAGAAAAAAAGGTATAAAGATATAGTAATCTTTTAAGAAATCTCCTCCAGATCATGAAGTCAGCTAGATAGGTTGGAAGGGCATAAGTAAAATAAAAGGAAAATTTAACAAAGATGTAGTACAGGAGAACTTGCAAAGTCTCTTATGACAGGATTTTTTCCTGTAAGAGACATCAAAACCTGCCCAAGATTTAGGTAATAGGAGAAGAAATTGCTAAATAAACAGGTAAAATAAGCAAGCCAAGAAGCAGAGCTTTGCACTGTTCTATATGCTGAATAGGGTTTAAGGAAAAAAAAAAGAATCTGGTAATACCAAGCTATTAATACCTTTACAGACAACTATGCAAAATTGGGAAACTGCAGAATGTGATAAAATAGCAGATGAAATCTAAAATGAAATGTGAAATGATGGACTCAGTGGGAGTATGGTAAGCTTGAAGTTGTGTAATGGACTTGAAATGAACATTACTGTGTAGAAAAGTCTTTGAACAAAAGTAAACAATTGTATGACTATGCTAGCTTGATGCTCAGAGGTCAAGGAAGAAGCTGAAATATTAGGAACTGTGTGGAAACCAGCAGAATATGAGGTAGAGATTGTTATGCTGCTGCATATGTGCCAAGACTGCCTGCAGGTTCAGCAGCATAGGACATTCTGGTCAGTCGTCTTTGCCCACTTTTGTTAAATACCCACTCAGTGCTGGGAGAATAGGCACATTGGATGACTTGCAGAGTATTACAGCTATTTTAAGCTGGTTCCTCCATTAAGAAGAATGCAATCTTGGAACAGTCATTACCCAACGGGCACAAACCTGGGACTAGCAGTGCCTGACCTTGCCAGTGCTGTTGTGTGATGTGTAGTGTCAGGCACACACAATGTTCTCTTGAGTGTGTAACAGTCAAAATGTTCATGATAGAAGTTAACCTTGTACATGTAATAGGACTGCGTGTACTTTGGGGAAAGACTGTGTTATTTTTTTCAGTCTTGATACAATCCCTAGGACTGAATCAGATCAACCCAACAGCTGAGTCCTCAGTACTATCATAGAGGAGATGAATAAAATGCTAGCAATTGGTCTATAAGCTTATAAACAAAGTTATCAAATATACAGTCATAAGAAAAATATATTTAATGGAAATACTCTTAACCCACATTGCTTTTTCATGTCCCTTCTCCAGATTCAAAACCTAATTTCCCCAGCTTTCATGTCTCTATCTACCTGTTCTAGGGCATTTTTGGGGGTAAGTGCTGGACACGTATCCTGGGATGAATGGAAGTTACTTTAAAAAAAAAAAAGAAAAAAAATGCACTAAGTGGACTAAAGTGTCTCTCTAGAGGTCAAGCTGTATTCTGCTAAAATCATATTTCCTGTCTCCAAAAAATAAGGCTTTATGATATCCAAAGAACGAAATAGAAAATATAGCAATATATAGCAAAAATTCCTCAGTGCTTTATAACCTGGTACAGATTTTTTGCAGTATTAAAAATCCAACATCCTGCTGGGCAATACAGTATCTAATATATACCTGTGATTAATGATATTTCTAGTAACAAGTCCTCCAAATTCTCTGGCGTTGATACTCATGTGGTATCCATACAGCAATATGTCTTCAAAAAACTTCTGAAAATATGCTCTCCTTCTTGTGTAGGCTGCTAGTGTTTCCTGAAAAGTGGTTGTGATAACCTATATTTCAAATGTAGGCAAAAAATTATGGGAAAGTAATTCTCCAGCATTAACTTAATTTGTTCAATAATATATTGGGAATTAATATCGTATTACCAAAAGAATACAGTGCTTAACAATCAAGGGCTGACAGTAAAATTATTAGGTGTTATTATTAAAAGAGATAATGATAAATATTATTTTGCTTTGAAAAATTAAAGAAAATTGCCCCTGCAAGTGTGATAAGAGTTTATGTACATCCTGCTGAATTAAAATGTTGGTGTTACCTGGAACAACATCAAAATTACCATTTTCTCCACTGGACAGAGACTGTTTATGTTTCATTCATGCCTACAGAAGAGGTTATTGTAGATCAGGAAATTTTTAAAAACCACTAAAATACTAAACAGTTATGATTTAGTTCAGTCTAGTTGACAAGCTTAAAGGCCATTTTTATACACTCTTCAGACATGTTAATATTGTCTCTATTAATATTGTCTATATTTCTCCATGTAGCTTCCATATAGTTTTGGAACAATGGCGTTTATTGTAGTGTTTTTAAATTTGGAGAATATAAGGAAAGTAGAAATTATGCAAACAAGGTTTTTATCTTTTTTTTAAACTCATCTAACAAGATTTTTGTTATGACATTCGTAGTCTTGCTTGCTCTGCATTTAGCCATGTGTAAAGTGGAATGTTCACACTCATGCCTATTCTAATTTTTTTAAAAGTAGTGTAAATGCTTTATGGATATTGAAGTGTTTTGAAAAATGTCTAAAATGAGAAACAAATTGTATAGAAAATATATGATTGAATTAAAGGAGGCAAAAACTAGTCTAACTAGGCAGTTTTGACTGATTTCTGGGTAATGCTTTAGAAGACATTTACAGAAAAAATGCCATGATAATAGGAATATCTGAATATTCAAGTGTTTACTTGCACAGTTCCTTCTTAATAACAGATTTCTCATGTCTCAGCCTACAAGCTGCTGCTTTTCCTAGTCAGTCATACCTGGGAAAATACAGTGGCTTGCTTAGCATAGGAGGGAGCACGTGCTGATGAAACTTTTGCCTTTCACATCTGTTCCAGTTGCCTAATCTTTCACAGCCTTTTGCTTTGGAAAATTTCTTCAGTGGAACTTACCAGATTCATTGGAATGTCTTTGCTCTTTTCTTTTGGTTTTTTAAAATTTCTTTTTCTTTTCTTTTGTTTGTGCATGTGCTAGGGAAACAAGCCCAAGTAAAATGATACAAAACACATTAAAGTGTTCCAGAAGTGGTCCTGGCCACTGAATGAGGCATGCTCTGCAAATATAAGCTCAGATTTTTCAGATCTTTATCTTCAGTCGTAAAGTGAGTGTGCTTTTCTTGGCTTTGAGATTAAAGTCTGTAAACACACTGTTTTCAGAGAAATGGCAGTTTTCTTGCAGCAGATTGGAGAGACAGAAGATCATGCAAGAGCTCTCTGTCCTGTATGATAATGTGTTTTTTCTCTATCTACTTAACTGAAAGAAATTTGGCTAAATTACCAGAAATAGAGACATGATGGAGGTAATCAGTATGATTTCTTCATCTCACTCACATAAATAGAGGTCAGGTGGCAAAAGGGACTCAGCTTTAGCTCAAATCTTTGCTGCAACTTTTATAGAAAGATTTTAGGCAGTGATTGGCAACTCAAATCACCATTGAAAATCTTTCTAGATCACGAATATTTCCAAATGATTAAGTACATAACATTGTATGGTTGTCAATCTGAAAGGAGGAGAAAACCTTTAAGTCTAGTGCTGTATTTTGTTGAACACAGCTCTTATGCAGGCTCAGGTGACCCTAGAGTCAGACTTTGTGTTACTGACTATAATGCCAGCTTCCAGCAGTCTCCTCCACAAAATCACTTCCTTCTACACAATATATTGAAATCCCTTTGCTCAGGTTTTATGTAGGTGGCTAAGATAAACCAACTTAAACATCGTATATGATAGTGAACAAACACAACACATAAGCATGCAGAGTGTCAGTTCCTGATGGAAGAAAATGTCTTCACCTTAGTTTCTGGTTGCTAAATGCCTGTTAGAGGGTGGATAGACACCTGCTGCACACAGGAGAGATTGTTCAAGGTCAAGTCATATGTGATAAAATGGCATAAGGATTTCCCAGCTAGTCTGATGCATTCTGGTGAAAATTTTATGGAGTTTTAAAAAAAATAAATGCCATTAAAGAAATGTGAGGTTATCTAGAAAGTAGGAAGAGTGTAAGTCTGTAAAATTGTGCAGCAACTCCTATTTTGCAGTGTTCTGTAACTTTCTTTAAAGAAAATATGCTTTTTCTGTAAAGAGACAAACATGCATACAAACAAATAAACAACAATATCCCAGATGTCACAAGAACATGAATCTCCTGATTTACTCTGGAATCTGCTCAAGCAGTCTGCCAGAATTTTTTGTTGTTTTTTATTCATTCTCTTATGATATTTCTCTAGTCATTTTTTTCTAAACTTCTTTGAACCTGAAGTGATAATATTTTGCTCTGTATGAACATGCCACTTTGCTCAATAGAATGTCACACCCTGAAAATATCTTGAAAGAGTAGTGAAAACTAGAGTTTGAAACAGATCATAAGAGCTAGTTGTTTTTATTGATTTTGTCATCTCTTAGTCGCCTGTTCAGAAAAAGAAAAAAAAATTGTAATTGAGCAAGCAGCTCAGTAGAGGAGTTTACATTTTCATTGTCCTCTATAATATAGAAAATAAGAAATATAAAAAAAAATCAATTTGAAGTCACTAGCCTTTTTGTTAGTCTCGTGCTTACAGTTTTTATATAAATTGTTATTGTTTAGGTTTAATGACTAAGGTAATGAAATAAAAAGTTTATATATATTGTTCAGCTTGTAGCCCAAAATGAATATCTTATCTGTTTGCACTATTACTTTGAGTTATATTTTGGACATATCATGTTCAACTGGAGTAAAATCCATAATCCTTTAATGAAAACTTGGAAAGCTTGTAAGGTCTGGAAGAAGGGCATCTGTCTGTATGACTCATGTCCCTGTTACAATAAATGGCACCAGTCTGGCTGCTGGAAATACCTCTGGGCTAGTGCAGTGAGGTCTTTTCTTGTGGTGTTGTATGTAAATTCTAGGTATTGCACCCACAGAAAAATGGAGATTAGGAAGTGTTTTTTAGTCTCTTCAATTAAATGTACTCAGGATAAGAAGCGACCTCTCCAGATTTTAACATAGTACTGAACAGCCTTCATTTTTCTCCTTTATTTTAAGATTTTCAGAGCTCTACTATCCTGTTTTCTGTGATATGGACTGATGTATTGTAGTTGTTTATAGAAACATGACTGAAAGTGTTTAAGGCAGAAAGTGGTGTAATATGTAGAGTAAGTATTTGACCCCCATTTAAAGTGCTTTCTTCACCTAAAGCCACAAACCTGTCCCTCAACTTCATACACAGTTCTAGATATTTTATTAGACTTCTATGAATCTTGCTAAATGCAACAACTAATTTAATCAGCTAAGTGTATTTCTCTCTTGTGTGTGTTGCTGGAATAGATTGAGCAATGATTTATTTGCTTTTGTGTCTGTTGAAAAAGTAATGTGAGGCTACTCTTGCAGATACTGATTTTTACTGATAGAGTTGATGCTATGCTAGGAGATTTTACTGTAGCATCTCTGTTGGTCAGAAATTACACTTTATCTCCTCTGTGGCAGGCTGAGCTAAGAAAAAAAAAAAAGTGTGCAGAGATGTATCTGGCCCAAATGAGAATATAAATCTTTTAACTACCTGATGTCGGAGCATCTGAATTTCCCTTTAATTCCACTTTTCCATGATTATTGCAATGCATGTAGCCAGAGGGTGATGAATGCTTTTCAAAGCTGTGATGCCATGCCATCATCAGCTGCTAGGGGTTCCTGCTTAGTTATTGTTTTAATACAGTGGCAAATCTGTCAAATTCTGACAACTATATGAAAGTATCCCACTGCTGGTTTAGGTATTCTTAGGCTCCTGGATGTGAAAATTACTCTAGATGACCTTCTTTCTCTGAATTTTTAGCATATGCCATTGTATGAATAGCATATAAGCTAAAAAATGCCATTAGACTGAGAAACTGGATAAAAATATCCAATAAGCCTTATTTCATTATTGCAAACAATACTGTCAATGTCTAGTTAAATATAATTGTGGCAAAAAGCCCGTAATCAGAGGCCTGTAATCTTCTGCAATTTTTTCAGTTGATATCCATTTGTTATTGACTGGAAAGCATGATCTGTTCACAGATATGCTTGCTGTGTGGTTCAGGGTGACTGTGTGTGGAATGATCTAGTGATAAACAAAACATTTGATCTAGTGGATCTTAGAAAGTGTGCAACTTTTATACACTGATGAAGTGTCTTATGCCTGAATGTTGAACAACTTAAAAGACCTTTGATTTAATGATATAAATTCATTTATTGCAGTATAGAAGCCATTTGGATGATAGAGGGCTACAACCTCACCTCTGACTTGCAAAATACTCCTGATTTAGTCCTACTCACCATGAATAAGAATACCTGTAGTCTACGTGGGAAGAGCAAGAGTGTAAGTAGAAGCTTTTCTTTTTCTTGCTTTTTTATTTAATATCAATACTCTTCCACACTACTTCTGTGTTGCATTAGCCTTTCAAATGCCACTTTCTGAGACAGAATTATAAAATCTTTGTTACTTGTGCCGTGTTAATATATCTGTAACCTAAATGAATATGTGTGTGTCTTCAACACCCAGAGATAAGATTATTTAATAGTATTATGATTTGAGTTACATTTTTTTTTTACTTTTTTTGTAATTGACACATTCATTTTCCACAGTTTATTTTTAAAAAGTTATTAGAAGTTATTTTTTTCTTGAGCATTCATTGAGATATAAGGTTATATAGTATCTACATTGTACTCTGTTGTGAGTGTATGCCCTTGTGCTGATGTCAGGGACTGCCCTTAATTTGATATGAAGTGTTGACTGTGAAATGTTCCAGGAGATAAATGAGAAAATAAGCTAATTATATAAGCACAGATTTGGATAAGGCTTAATTTTGCTTATTTTCTGGTCTTTGTCATGTGTTTTGTCCCATATATATACATCTCTTTGTATCAAAGAGTACTTCTGAAACAGAGAGGTTTGGACATTTCAGACTCTGAAAGATATTTTTTAACCTGCAAAGTAAACTTCCTTATTTTGGTGTTAAATCCCAGCATATCTTGCTTTGTGGACCTAATTAGAACCATCTGCAACTATTTATTCTTTGAACTGGGTACATAGAATATTTCCTAGTGTTTGTTGTTTTGAAATTGTAAAAACATAATCTCTGAGAAATCATATTAAACTATGAAGTGTCATGCTACATAAATAATTTTTTGACTGCTGCTTGTAGGGCAATAGTGAAATTATTTGAACTGTTTGAACAAAGTGACTTTGGAGAAGCCTCATTAGACTTTTGAGCACAGCCAACGATTTCATATCATATATCAAATTTTCCATCATTCCACATGCCTGTCAATTTGAATTTTCATTGTCATTCCTGGTCTGCCAGAAAAGTCATTCCATGAAAAGACCAACTGGTAGATAAGTAAAAATGCCATCAATTGAATGAAATAATCTTTAAAAAAAGATAGAATATTACTTCTATTTTTGTTTAATGGGATGTGTCACATATGTTCCAAGAAAGTTTTTATCCTTTTAGGAAGCATAGGAATCAAGGTGTTGGTTCAGTGGTTTCAGATGTCAGTGAACATAATTTACTTAATATAGAAGATGAACCTGCAGATATGTGTGAACATTTGGGTATTTTCACCAAATATAGAACTCACTCTGCATCATGAACTGACTGAAGCTAGCTTTAACAGTGTAGCATAAGAGAAAAAAAAAACCAACCTAAATATTTCCATACCTTTCTGACAATACATCTAGCACTGTTAAAATAATATACAAGTGATCTTGTAAATAAAAAGATGTAGTTACTATTTATTAACTGAACTTCTAATAGATTTTTTATTCCATTACTTGAATTATCCTCAGATGGCATAATATGTCTAATCCTGCTAGACCTTCACTCTCCCTGATGGTTTGCATAGTATTGCTATTCATTCTTTTGTTGGTAGCCTGTGGAGTTGCATTTAACTGTGTTTGTGAAAGGGGTTTATATAGTAGTAATTTCTTTCAGTGTTGTTCACAGCATTCAATGAGGATATCAGCATCCATGTCTCTTCAGTCTGTGTGTACTATTTGTCTAATATTTTTCCCTAGGTATTCTTAGGTAGCTCTTTATTTCTTTTACAACTTTTCCACTTAAATTATTTCTTTCTCTCCTTTTTTTGTTCCTCTTTTTCCAGCATTTTCATCTTCTTAGAATATTCTATGTGATCTAATGCTCATAATTCCATGATTTATCATCTGGTACATCTGAAAAGACAGCTAAATCTTTGTCTCTCCCTATCTCTTTCTCTCTCTCCCTCACTGTAATTTGTTTTCCTCCTCCATTTCCACCCCCTCTCCACCACAAAGTTACTTATAGTAAAGAATGGAGTTTTAGTTAGTACTGATCAACCACAGAATGAGATTTTAAAAAATATTTTTTATAATAAAACAGTTAACTCGATTTTTTTGTGTGTTTCAGAAGGGCTTCATATTATTTTCATGACTGCATAAGCAAGACAAAGTATTTCCACACACTGTTTCTACAGCTTTGCATATGTGAATATAATTTGTTCTTTATCAAAAAGCACAATGAAATATATTTATTGATACTTTCAAAATTAGACTTCCAGCCTATTTTCAGTGAAAGTAGTATAGCTTTACTGACAGTTAGTACAGCATCTATAATATATAATTTTTCAACAAAGTATTATAATAACTAGATGTCTGTGAGAGAATATTGGATCATGTTTGGTCATCTAAAGGAAGTAAGAGTGCTTTCAGGTGATGAGCATGCTAGTATCAAGAATGAAGCCTGAATGTCACACTGTGTGGGATTTTATCTTGGAACATTGTGTCGGAAGTGAGTCAATCCTTGTGAAATCTGAAAGTAGCTATATTGCAAGAAAATGAACCAAGAAAGAAGATATATTTAGCAACTGGGTCTGCTTAAACCGTGGTATTTCAACAGCTTCAACAAAAAAAAAGAAGTGGGGGGCAGAAAGCAAAATTGGAACTTTAAGAGTATTTTGTCTATCTTTTAATTTATTATTATATGTAAAAGCTTAGAAATGTAACCTTTTGAATTCATAAATATAAAAAGTATTTTTTCAACAATGATAGCTTTGGGGTAAACTACAGATCACTAATAGGAGATAAAGCAGCTCATATTTTATGATCAAAACTTTTAAAAGCAAAGTTTTGACCACTGGGATAAAAAAATGGCAGACCTCAAAATGGAATGCTCTCCAAATAGAGGTTGCAGGAAAGGTTCTGAGAGCTTAGCTGCATGCAGAAGCTGTGAGGGGGGAGCTGGTAGTGGCAGATCGTGGGGATGCAAAGCAGGAGCACCTATCAGGAGCTGCAAAGCAGGGCAGAGAGCTGACTCACAAATTCTTAGGGCCAGATTGTCATAACCTTTGCTTATGATGTGGGGGAGTGAAGAGAAGTTGATCACTCCTTTTATTCCTGTGCTCATTTCTCCTTGTATTAGGAGTCTCAGAGAAGACAAGGGCCAGGGGCTCTTTGTCTGCCACTCCAGCAGGGAGAGGGAATGTCGTCCTGCCTACCCCGGACAAATGCACTGCAATCTCTGCTCACCAGCTAGAACAGCCAGTCAGCAGTAAGACACTCAGTACCAAAAGGGAGAGCGATGTAGTTGTCTACTGAGAGTGTGAAGGAATTACAAAGAAGTTCTTCCAGGCCCTATTCTGGCACAGTATAGCTCTGTCAGACAAAAATTCTTGCTTTAGGTCAATAGTTCTAAGTAAGCAATTTGTCAACAGACAAACTTGCAGTGTTCCAGAAGCATTTTTCATAATAAAATTGCATTAGTTACAAATAAATTGATTTTTCTCTCATCACCAATGGGTAGGCCCATTTGTTATCTGATAGAAGGATGCTTAGAGGGAGATTGCTTGGACTAACCATTCTTAATTAATGGGAAGCAATTACATTACATATTCTTTGCCTTCTTCCACCTCTCTATCTGTATTACAGCCTTTGCAAATGAAACAAGGGATAGAAAAGGCAAAGGTGGGACATTGCTAAAGGGCAAACTGAATTCATACAGTGGTGCTATTTTTCCCTTAATGTCACTGGTTGACTGGCAAAATGGAACATTTTAGGCAGCATGTTTCCTAATGTAAAGCAGCAGCTTATGTGCAGAGAATTTCTGAAAAGAAAGTAAAAAATGCCTGGCACAGCTTTTATCCTTTATTTCAAACATTTCTTCTAGAGGGGCTAGTAATTAATACCTATTGTGAGAGTCCAGTCTGAGAAACAATAGCTGGATTTGGATTCTATTAAATTAATTATTTTATATTAATTTGCTGTACTCACATATGTGCACTTGATAATATCCTTATAGTGGAGGGATTATCTTTTAGAATGAGAGGAGAGGTACTATAGTAGGAATACACTAGTTTACTCTTGACAAAGATATTGCACATGTTCATTTCCTCCCACTCATTCTGGATTTCTTCATTTTAGTCTTCCACTCTATCCAGTCTTTCATTGAAGTAGTGACTAGCGTTTCCAGCTACCCTGTTCTGTTCAGATCTCAAAATCTATTCTTCTTACTTTTCTTCCTTCTGATTCTGATATTTCTGAGATTAATAGACATATTTCTGTCATAAATCTCTCTTTTCTTCTCTTGACTCTTCTCCTAGTTCTTATCCTGCCTATATTCCTAATTAAGCTCCAGCCTTTTTGAAGCAAGTCTTGCCTCCTTATCTAGAGCCTGGGCATTACTTAAAATTTTGAGACATAACTGCACCCTTTTGGAACATGAATATACTCCCACTCATGTGCTAAGAGACATAAAAATCCTAATCTGTAACTCAAATGTCACCCACTATTATGCAGATTAAAAAGAAAGATCTGTGGGGCAATGGTATTAATTTAGTCCAAACTACATCAACAGGAAAAATCTCTTAATGGTTTGAGTGAGTCTGACAGAGAGTTTCATAGCTCAGCTACCCCAGCAAACCCCTGAACTACACCTAGGTCTCCACTTTGTGGAGTTCTTGCATGTTTGTGTCACTATTGTCCCTTGTTCCAGTTCTTCCTGTCTGCAATGATTGTCTGCTGGGAGGTTATGTCTTCTGAGCAATACATTTATGCTCACAATTTTTGCTCCCAGTGCTTGATTTCAGGCTGTCTTGAAGAGGCACTGTTCAGCCTTCTTTCATGGGAGAGAGTGGGACGTTCCAGCCATTTGTACCAGAATTACACCTTACATTCTGTGTTTTGCTCAGAGGAATTGCCCCATATCTGACATCTCTGTTTGATGGAAACTGCTTCTACCCTTGGAGTAATTAACTGCAGTGGTGAAAATAACATTAAAAAACCCTGAAGTTCTCACTCTATAAGAAAATATGCCTAACCTAAAGAATGTAAGTCAGATAGATGCTAAAAGGTTAGAAAAGGAAAACAAGGTTTGCCTGGAGCAGGCAAATTAAGAATAAAGACAATAAAGGACAATACATTGCACTTCATACTGAAGGCAGCTAGTGGTCAGGGAGGAGTAAAAGGCATGAAAGTGGTGGATAATGTAATTAAAATGGGATAAAATTAAAGATTTAATGATCTCCATACTTCTGCTTCCCACTTACTTATTACAGAATGCTTCTAACCCACGACTGAGTTTCTAGACACTCTTCTCTCTTTAAATATGAAGATAGTCTTTCTGGCTCTTCAGTTTGCAAACACTGCATCTTTTGATTTCCTCTTTCAGACTAAATTTTGAAATGGTGCCTAAGAGAAGGCTGACTGATACTGACAGAGTGAGGGATACAGAGAATGAGCATGTAACTGATGCACACTATATATGGAGGGAAATGCCATATTGTGTAATTCCTTTTTAAATGTACATTCTGTTCTTACTTGTCTTTCACTTGTCATTTTAAATTGCAGGTAGTTATTGTCAATATCTGTGCATCTCTCAGAGTGCAATGGATATTGCATATTCAGGTTCTCCTGCATGACAAGGTCTTTGAGCTATTTATAAGTATTAAATATTTTCAGTAGAAATATAAAATTTCAAGACTTTGGAAGTATGATAGATGTAGAATACTAAAGAATGGTAAGTAACAGTCACATGGACAATATTTTTAGAGGCGCAAATACTGAGTTTATGGCAGAAAATTCTGCTGGATGTTTTTTTTGAAAATGGGAATGGCTTCATATTAGTTGTAATGAAAAAACAGATAATTCCCTGGCAAGGATTACTGCTGTTTGGCCACTGACAGCAACAGGAGACATGAAGAATTAAAAGCAATGAACAGCTGAGTAGTATTAAAACTGGAGTAGGTTGAGAAGTGCAGTACATCCCAGAATTAATACTTTCCTTCAACTCTTAGATGGTGGTCTTGCTCTTGGAGTTTTGCAATTTCTATTTTGTTTGTTTAGCAATGGCTTTGGAAGCTGCTGCGACTGTATGTAAAAAATGAGATCTTTTGACTTCATGCTGTACAGTTTTTCCCTTGTGACACAAGCAGAATATCTTGTCTTTTATCTATGTATGCATACGTCTGTACATGTATATATAGAGCCTAGAAAGGCAGAAAACATATGCTATGTATGTCCATTAGGAAGCTTTTAATGAAGAAAGAATATGATCAGATTTTCTTAAATGAATAAAAAGTTCCATTAAAAAAACCTGGTTCTGAAAAGGCTGATATCAAACTTGCTTCTCTATGAAA